>JBCAUA010056714.1:0-11452 GCA_038406235.1 Peronia verruculata
CCCCCAACTGCGAACAGACGCTCCCATGTGCGAGCCAAGACAACATTGTTTCGCCTTTACTTTGTGGTGCAACTTTTTTATTTGCCTATACTGACTCATTGCAATACTAGGCCCAGATAGACACTCCGAAATAAAATAGGGAAAGGGGGGGGGGGGGCAAGGGAAGGGGGGAGGGAGATCGCTTTGATTCTTGTCATAAGACAGTGATGTTTTAGATGATTCCACTTCTATATTCTTTAAATCCATCACACGAAATCTTTTACCGTTTCGGTATTATAGTGTGGGCAAAAAATATACGTGAGCATGGTTAATGGAGAAAACTTTTTTTTTATATCTATTAAGAGAATCAACAAAATAGTTACAAAAAAATATGGGCACGTCTGATAATCCATCACTCTAGGTAATGCCGCCATATTGGAGTTTGGCATCTCTAAATTGAGTGATTTTATAATCTATCTCCTCCGCCAAAGTTCAACGGAAATTGATAAAACTTGGTGAAAATATTGTTGGGCACAACATCTTAAAGTATGTGCACATTTGCCTAGATATAATTATATAGCGATGATCTACGGCCGCATATAGCAGACATATGGGGCCAAATCCTGATTGACACTAGGCTAGGCTTACCGTTGAATGACCATTGGTCAAACACGTTAAAATGGACATACCCACTTTTGGATACCATTTTTATATGAAGAAAAGCCAGGGCTTTTAAGAGAACACAAAATCCCAAAATCCATTTTATTTCAGGACCCTCCCCCCCCCCCCGCACACACACACATTGAAAAGACATAGATGATGTACAGAGAGTAATTGAGTTGGGCTCTGTCTGCGCGCGAGTACTGCATAATATATTACACTTGTGAAAAATGAAATCAGATAAAGAGCACTAGCTGTGCCAGTTGCAGAACTGGAATGTGTTAATTTGTTGTTTATTTTTTTTAACTTACATGTTAATGTAGTATTTTTATCTCCGTTATTCCAAATCTGACACCTTCACCTGTATGCTTTACGCTTAGCTTCCGAATCAATAATGCTCCCTAATGGAAATTTGAGGTAAATTTTAGGGGAAAAAATGCAAATAAGAAATGACATTTCCGGTGACGCCGTGGGCTACATGCACTTTAAGAAATTATAAGAAATGGAATTAGGCAAATCAAATAATGTATTATAGAAAAAATTCTCCATAAAGTGAGAATTTAAGAAGAACATCAGATGTGTAGTCTAACTAGCTACCATTCCGAAGTGTAGAAGGCTAAGTGTTGATATCACCTTTAAGCACACCACACATCTCGTTCGTTTACCGAGAAGATAGCTGAGGGCAATACATAATTTGCTGTGCCAAGAGGAACAAGCCAAATCACCCCAGCAGTGAGACGGGGCACAGAGGACTCTAGGGAATGGACATTCATCAATACTAGACAAGATGTTGGCCTGACCTCAGAATGTGTCTCAAAATACTAAGCACACATAGAGCAGTGTCAGGATGAAACCGGCAGGAAATGAATAATGAAATCCAGACCGGTTTAGCGACATTTCGAAAGTGACTCAGTACAGAATTCTGCAAAAAATCCGAAAAACGTTACACTTAAATAGCCTGTCGACTATGTTCGCCTTCGCAAAAGTTAAATGAATTTTAACACCTCTAGAAAATAGAAAGAGACAATGGAAATAATACGCTTTTGATCAGACACACATAAACAAATAATAATGAGTAAGTTTTTTTTAATATTCGGGATGCTTTGATGGATTCTATCAGTTAATTTTGCCCAGGGGAGTTTCCTGGGGGAAAAAATCTTGTTTTGCTTATTTTAAATAAATAAAAAAAAAAAAGAAAAACAGAATCAGCATTGAAAAACATTACGTATTAGTGAAAAATGCCTCCTCTAATTTTGTTTGTTTGTTTTTTGTTTAACACAAAAGCGAAAATGCAATAGGAAAAATGAGATGAGATGACTTTCAGTCATTTCAAATAAGAGATATTTCAATTCATGTCACATCAACAAGCTCACACGTTCCTTTCCGTATCTCTTCTTTTCTTTTTTTTTTTCCTGGCTTTTTTTTTCTTTAATGAAGTTTTTCTTCTTATGTTAATTATCATAATTATTATATTTACTACAAATGTGAAAAGGAGTCTGTTCTTATCCTCCATGAATTAAAAAAAAAAAAAAATCGTTTCGAAAATAGCAATGCAACACACACACATACATGCGCACACTCATACACATAAACATTTATTTTCATTACATAATGCAACATTAGGTCAGCTGTAAATAACAGAATATGTCGTAAAAAGAGGGATAATCAGCTTCATAATCCTTGTACTCTTAACACACTTTTATGCTGAAATGACCCGTCTTTTACCATTTCTACTGTTAATGTGCCTGATTATACTAATCAGTTCGGATTGCATTTGAAGCTGGATTATTATCATTATCGTTCTTGTTATATTTTCCTTTTTTTTCCTTCTGTAGTTGTTTATTTAAAAAAAAAAAAAAAAAGAAAAAAAAAAGAATGTTAAGCCAAGGTTCTCCACTGAAAAAAAAGAAGCCTCGATTGCCTGTCTTCAAAAGAGCATCAACACAATTTTTGCATGCAGAAAGAAGAAAATTATAAAGAGCAATTAAATCAAAATTTCATGCCCCATTAGTGTTTGATGAGAGACATTAAAGGGATAGGAAGGGGAACAGTAAATGGTAAGTGTATGACATGGGGCCCGTTGGGGAGATAGACAATAAAAGAAAGACAGAGAAGGAGTTAAAGAGAGAGAGAGAGAGAGAGAGAGAGAGAGAGAGAATGAAGAAGTGAGAAATATCCAGAAAAACAACAGATTAGGGGATTTTTTTAAATTTCTCTGTGGAAAACCCTTAGACTATTCAGTTCCTAATCCCCATAGAACACAGTTCTGTAGTTTAGATAAGAAAGGTGAACCTATAGATTTGGATAAGTGCTTATTTAAATATAGCTGGAAAGAATCCCTCGAGTGAAATTAAATGTAGGTAAGGAAAAGAGGTCAAGGTTTCCTAGTACACATGAACTATATTAAGGCTTGGAAAATGTCATCAATCTTGGTACTTGTTCGAAGAATCTTAGCTCAGCATAATGGACAGTTGAACCCAGAAACAATAACAACAACAACAACAACAACAACAAAAAAAAAAAAACCCACAGATATAGAATTAAGACGACTCATGCCATACGCCCTCTGAATGTACTGTTACAGTTATTTTGTTATTCTGAAAATAAGCCGACCTACATTTAGTTTAAGACACTGACAGAACACATTTGAAACCTTTCTCTTACCACCTTGTCTATTAGGGCACATGATTCTTTCTAACGCTTGTCAGTGGGACCGGGAGTATTAATAGTAAAACAAAAAGAAAAAAATCGAAATGACAGAAATCATAGAAATGACATGGTGTAGACGGAAAACACTGGAAAAGATAAACATACAATAAGTAAATTGGGAAGTTAAACAAATTAATCATCGGTCGATCGTGATTTTTCTCATCGACAAGCGTTTCGAAGTAAAAGGCAAATGAGTGCAAAACGGGTCAACAGAGGGCAAAATAGGACAAAAGAATTATGAGAGAAAGAGAAAGTGTGTGTGTGTGTGTATGTGTGTGTGTGTGTGTGTGTGTGTGTGAGTGTGTGTTTGAGAGAGAGAAAGAGAGAGACAGACAGACAGAGAGAGAGAGAGAGAGAGAGAGAAAGAGAGAATAAAAATGCATTTTTTGTATAGCGTTTATAATGGACTCATTTGGAATTTCCTTGTGATCATTACTGTGATGGTGATCAACACTCCTATTGTTCTATAGTGTAAATTGTCCCACAACAGAAATATCGTGTTTCTTGTTTAGATTTAGAAACACTCTTCGTTATAAATAATGAATCTAAGCCATTCAGACATAAGGATTATTAAACTGAGCAGGCAAAAACAGAAAAATCTTGTTTTACCCTCTGAGCATGTAAAGTACATCATGCCCCCTATCCCTCCCCCCCCCCACCCCTCAACTCCTCCCTGAAAACCATGGCAACAACTTTATCAGTTTTTTCTGCTTTCAAATTTTTGTTTTCCACAGTGCTCGTTCAATAACGCTTGTGGTTGGGAAAGAGAGATAGTTGGACTGATGAAAAACACGTCATCTTGTGTTCTTGTTCACAGCACGATTACAACCACCACGTTACCAGATCTGCGGACAGTTGGAAACCCTACCGAGCACTGTGTTGACCAAGGCCTTAAAATACACTCGTCTAAGATCTTTTTTTTTCTGCAGCACTTAATATTTAATTTATTTTTATACTGAAATCATGCACCAATTCCATTGCAGCAATGACAGCCATTCCGGTTGATGTACAGCTCAAACAAACAAACAAACAGACAAATACTAAATTTGCTGTTCACATGGAAACCTTAACCGCTTCCGTCTTCAAAGTTCTCGTTTGAATACTTGCTACTACCACCAAGATCATCACCAGGGGCGCTCCACCCAGAATCGCTCCCCAGGCTTCCACGCTCACCCCGATGGCCCTCCCACTCGTCTCAGCTTGGCTTGGTAAAACAGTAGATTTTCTTAGTTATAAGGTAAGATAAACTTTATTTAATCATCAAAAGGAAATTCCAGTCATAGCTGATGAGCTACAAGATATAGATCTATAAAATTCACTGATCAACAAAGATTGTGCCACTAGGCAACCAGTATGCTTACTTTACGCTGTCTGCTACGCTGGTTTCAAATCTGAAAACCATTTTCTCCTGTCATCCTGTCACGTCAAATTTTTTCTTTTGGCTATTTTATGTCTCTCTCAAAAAACGATGTTTGTGCAATAGTGAAAACTCATTTTGTCCAGTGATGCCTCCAACTGTAAAATGAACACTGGAATAATGCAGTTATTAAAATAGAGGTATGACATGATGCAATGAACTACTGTAGGCCTGATGATGCAGTTAAGCTGATGCAGGGGTGTATGTTGCAATATAATGGTCCTACTATTTTTATAGTTACCACATTGTCGTTGAGAGATGTTAGCACTCAAAGCTCTACTCCATTATAAAGTTGTTTACTCTTCTCTTTGATATGACAATGCGCATTGGAATGAAAGCCTATGTAAATTATCATGACAATTTTTGTTGTATATGTGGAAAATTAAAAGCTGAGAAGTAAAGTGAAACTTGGATAAAGAGATTAGAATTATTTTTTCACAAGTTTGGGCATCATCATGTCCCAAATCAATGGAGACTTTTTTTTTTTTTTTATAGATTCAAGCAATGTACATTTGAAAGCTGTACTATTAATCAATGACAACGTTAAGTCTTCTGTGCCATTGGCTCATGCAGTGGTTTACAGGAAACATGAATCAATGGACCTCCTTTGAGTGCGCAAAAAACGCATAACAGAGCTGGAACATTTACGGTATTTCAAAACAATGTTATAAGTTCTTGGACTGCAAATCAGATATACCAAAACATCATGTGTGTTCCTTGTGTCTTTGGAATAGCTGTGTCAATCTAGACATCTTTTGCTTGAAGTCTTGTCTTGGCCGCAATTTAATGTCAGATATATCAATTTCTATGAGTGGAAACCTAAATTCAGTTCTAGCCTGCTGTTTATCTGCTTATGTACCTCAGCTATTTATTTGAAGGTGCTTAGACAAACGGAAAGACACTGGAATTATTTTACACAGTTATGATCATAACTTTACATGTTATGTGCCTTGGAGTTATTATTTTCATTCTGCGTTGTTGTGCAGCTTTTTTTAAAAACAGAAAGGATAGAAAACATTTGGACCGGAAGGAAGAATAATAAAGATTAAAACCTAAACAATACAGTTATGACTACAAATGAAAACGCTTGGCACCCTGAACGTTGAATACTGGGTTATTCCTTTGCTTCTCGCTCCTGTTTCAATGTTTTCGCCCGGCAAATAATGGCAAACAAAAAAGCGTACATGCCTTTGCTGTCATGGAGCCTATCTTGAACAGAGATTGCAAAAGCAAACGATCTTCCATCAGGTAAATTGCAATACGCTGACTTTCATCTCTTATTTTTAATTAAGTAATGGCTGTTGTTTATTTGTTTGTTTGTATTTCAAGATAGGGTCCCAATATTGCAGCATGTTAAGGCGATTAAAAACATCCTAGCAGCTTGATGGAAAATCGCGTCTTTGTTTGCGTATTGTGTGCTAATATGGCTATCGTGTAGATGCGATCTTTGTTTTTTAGAAATGGCCTAGCTAATGGATGATGTAAAACTTTTTTTTTCATGTTTTTCCGGGGCTTGGGGGTGGGGAGGGGGAGGGAAGAGGGAAAGGGGAGGAGGGAGCTGTGTAATATTTGAAAGAAAGGTAAGAGGTCTTAATAAGAAATTTTCATTAATTAATAAAATCACAAATTTTGTTAGCCTAGTCCAATTTACACTTTACCAGGAAGACGCATCGCTTTCATTCAGTTGGGGTGGGAGGGGGGGGCTGGGGGGGGGGCGGAGTAAATGAGCTATAGTTGCAAAGAAGATGTTAGAAGTCAAACAATGGCAGGCACCTTAAGTGATCTCTTTGTTGGTACGTGTACAATTTGGCTCGATATCAGTGGTAGAAATTCAAGTTTTACAGCCTAGCCACATACTTTTATGGCGCTGCCTATTTGGGCCTATTTTCCCAGCTAGACCTGGAGTCTTTTTGGGCCTATTGATGCGCCTCTTTCTCTCTGTTTGTGCGTAAGAAAGTTATTGTATCCAGTTAGTTATATAAGGTGTCGGGAGGGGAGGCTACCCCAACCCCTCCCCCCCCCCCCCTCCCAACTGTGAACAGAGGCTCCCATGTGCGAGCCAACGCAAAATTGTTTCGCCTTTACTTTGTGGTGCAACTTTTTTATGTGCCCGAGCTTCCTCATTACAATACTAGGCCCAGATAGACACTCCGAATAATAAATTGTATCGCAGTTAGAGCCTGTACCGTACATACGTGTGATCTCTGTTATTGTTACGGAACTGTCTTTTTGATTAACTGGTCGCCAAAAGTGGGCAAATGGTCTATTTGGATTACATATCACCTAAATTACAAAGTGACTTCCATGTCATCCCAACAGACCCTGCCCTTTATTATCTGCACATGTGTGCTTGCTTATCCGCACCATAATTATGTGGATCTGTTCCTAAACTACTGTCCATCTATGTAGGTCAGGCTTGGCGAACGACACAGCTCGTGACTGACTATTGATTACGACCTGACAAGGTGTTTATTTTCGTGCCCATTACTGATAGCGGACACGATATACTGACAGCGCAGATAACACCTTTGTTCATTATTTGGCCATTCTTTAAATCCACAGGTATTTAGCTTTTTGTAATGGGTGACAAAAGCAGAGCTGATTGTCGTCCCTGAGTGTCCATTTAAGCGTGTGTCAACTGCGGACTTAAGCGCCCTACACTCCGATTGACCGAACGGATAGTTTAAATAGAAACAGATTAACTGACGTCAGAAATGCAATGTGAAGAAGAAGAACAACAACAACAACCAAAAATAGGCTTAATTCCAAACTGGCTGATGGCCAAAATATATCTGATATTTTGGGAAAAAGGTTGGGGGGGGGGGGGTGGGACTTTAGTCCATCCTTGGCAGACAAGGGAAGTGTCATGAGGTATTCATGAAACTAATTTTTGTCAACATTCAATAAATGTCAATCAGATTAGAAATGAAACTGCAATTTCGAAATCACATTATCAAAGTGTATCCGTATTATAATCCCCCCCCCCTTTTTTTTGTCCTTTTTGTTTTTTAAGATGGCAATGAGGTATTTGAGGCCGATCACATGATCGAGGGGTATGCGCTTAAATGCTGATGTATTTACCTGCTCTGCGCATGACGGACAATTCTTGACAAATGATGAGCACTCTGACATATCCACACCCTCTGAAAACAAACCGATGTATGCGCCATGTTTGAACGATCATGTGACCGGCCTTGACCTCATGATCACTGAACACAGTTTAGAACTAAAGCCATGCAGGTTTCGTTAGTCCCCCAGGACAAGACAATATTACAGCTGTATCATATGGATGAGCGATGACAGGAGGCGCAACATGAGATTTCCCAAGGGCTTGGACTTCGTATGGAACAGAGAAAGTGGGGCTGAAAGACTTAAGGGTGTAGGTTCTTGTCTTTCATATACGGCTTTTACATCTTCTATGCATCGACAACGCGATGCGTCGGACGTGTCACATGCGGATCTCAATGTAACAGGTGTGGGTAAAGTCACAATCAATTTCAACGTAGCCTCGATACGATCGTAGACAATATCGGCACGGAATGAGGCATGTTTGATTATGATCTATCTATGAACTATTGATTATATCTCCTGCTGCCGCTTCGATTATTGTGACGACACTGCCACCAGAGATCTAGACGACAAAAGCCCTCGTTTTGCGAAATGTTCTTTCAGACTCTCCTTGACTCTCTAAATAAACACTTTAAATGTTTTAGACTTAAACTTAAATTCTTCCTTTACCTTTTACTGTTCGAGTGACAAGAACCCAAACCCTTATGTTAATCCTTAATCTTAACCTATTCCTAATCATAAATCTAACATCAGATCTAATCTAAAAATCACCCTAATGTCTGGCCCTAACCCTCATCATAATAAAATACTCAGATTTCTAAAGAATGAAATCAGTCATGACCAAAAGGCCTTCTGAATATGTCACCCAAAACGACTGCTAGACAATGGGCAATCGTTTTTTCAGTATTTGATTGCCTAGTTACCCAAATAGAAAGACAATGGGGCAAACATCTTTGACTATTTAGGGGACCATTCATGCAAATGGACAGGTAGTGGTAGACAATATGGCAAACATTTTTAAAACATTTTTTTTACTTAGGTAACCCAGTCACCTAAATGGATAGACCCATTGAACAAATAATGAAACATAATTCAAGAGCATTAATGAATACGGCATAAAAACCTATAGTTAGTAGAAGATAAATATCAGATGTAGGATATGATGTGGACACTACGTGTTAATCAGAATATCATGATGAGCTGGGAACCCTTTCCGTTTTGAATGAAAAATCGACAATGTAAACTTCTTCTAAAAATTCTTAAGAATTAATGCCAAGGAAAGAAAAACCGGTGCAGGTTATGGAAAACGTCAAAAAAAAAAAAAAGCCAGGAAAAATAACTAACAAAAGAAAAAACAAACAAACAGACAAAGAGAATCTAGAAAGGCCTGGCCCCTGAGAATAGACACTAATGATTGAAACAATCAAACAAACAAACAAACTAAATAATTGATAACAAAATAATGGAGTCAGGCAATATCTCAACAAATTATCAAAAAATGATAATAAATGTCATGCATTGTCTGATTAACTAGTTACGAAACACTGGAGAGAGAGAAATGGACTCACTTTATAATGAAATTGAAATTTTGTTGAAAAAATGTACATTTATTGCTTGCAAGAACTAAAAAGGAGCTTTACACTGACAGACATTAACTTCCAACGTTAGCGATATGTTTATCTAGTTGTGGCAATATTCCTTGAGTCTGAATTGTCCTGATGCTGTTCGTAATATTTTTATCTACATGTGGGTGTGAATGTATCTTGCATATATACTGTGTCTCGTTAACTGTGGATGGAGTTTCTTTTCTTTTTGTGGCGTGTTAGCTCAGTGATTTGTGCTGCGGCCTTTGGAAGCAGAGAGCGGTGGTTCGAATCGCAACGGTTGCATGTTGTATCCTTAGGAAAGATACTTAACACACAATTTTCCTCAGCCCACCCATCTATAAAACGGGTACCAGATGTAAATCGGGTGAAGTAGAGTGGCGCTGCACGGCGGTGACGCGGTCTGAAATGGCCAAGCCAATTTCCCCTCTTGGAGGTCAAGGGATGGTACTTTTACTTTTTTACAAATAGAGTTTATCTCATCCTAGATGTTATCTCATTCGTTTAAAATGATACTTAAGGGAGAGATGGATGAAACAGAGGATTGTTGATGATTAACTGGTCCAGAAGACAAAAGAACCAATAAAAGACTCTCATTAGAACTAGATCTATCATCAGTTAAAAACACAGAAGAATGAAAACAATGGCCTTGTTTGAATATGCATCTAAATACAAAAGGTTATCCTGCAGTACAAAAAGAGTCATTCTGTTATAAATATGGACGGAAGTGGAGAGATTAGGAAAAACAAACATCGATCATCATAAATAGGACTAGGGGGCAAAGAAAACAGATAGGCTATTAAGAAAAACAAAACAAAGAGACAACTAGCAAAAACAAAACAGAATTTTAACGGAAATGGTCAGTCTCTATAGCCTAAAAATATCTGATTCAACGAACAGTATTTTACAAACTCGACAATTTAGCTGGTGAGACGAAACGACACCATCATTTGCACCCAACAAACTCTTCTTGAATTTTAACAGGATGCTGATCAGAGAGCGGAGTAAACAAAGAGGTTGTCGTACTTTGACTGAACTCTTGTTCTCACAAGTTTAGGTAAGCACTAAGTGGAACGACCCGGATCATAATTTTGTCTTTATTTATTACATCTCGACGACAAAATCGTACAAGTAGAAGTCCCTCATCCACCCCTTCCACTCACATACACACATCCTTTGTATGTAGTGGCACATCAGTAATGATTTTACTAGGGTCCTGAGAAGTATTTAACACACTTTGAATTCCATCAAATGCATTTATGAACGCCTGATCTCCCAAATTCTGGGATAAGACTTGAAAGATCTTTACTCCAGCAGATTGATGGTATAGATTTCCTCCACAACTTATTTCTTAAACACTATAAACTTAGCAATGGTATTATTATGAAATAATGTTGATGTTTGGCTGTCTTTGTCTTCTTATTCAAAATGTTTCAGTACAATGATTAACATAAGGATGATAACGGTTTCATTGTTTTTGACGATTTTGCGCCCTGACAAAAAGCCAAGCCGGCTTGAGCATTTGGCGAGTTCCATCAACTTATTTAATATTTAACGTGTTAGTTCTCCATTGGCTATTGTTCCTTTCCAGTATTAACTGAACTACCGGCTGACAGGCTGTACCTTAACATCAAGATTTATAGGTGAAATGTTGATGATGACCTTTCTACTGTTAGTATTACGTGAAGGTGGGAACTCATTCTTAACTTCTTCTCCAGCGTTTTCCATGATGTTTGGGTCAGTAACTCTGTAGCAATACCTTTTGTTAAATCAATTTCCTGTGAACGATGTTAAGTGATTCCACAAGAACATAATTATTTACATGGGTTATTGACTGTTCTTTCTCTCATGAGAATATTTTTTGTTAGATCATGATCTATTTCTAGTTGTTGTTTTTTTTATTTTTATGAAACCTCATCTCGACCAGAAGAAAGTAGAAAAGACAATTGTTGTACGCATGTTGTTTTTTTTTTTTTTCTCAGGGAAATAATCGAACAAATGAAAACAAAATGGG
>JBCAUA010056725.1:0-11452 GCA_038406235.1 Peronia verruculata
AATGCAATTTTCCATGGGCCAGACTATGAACTGGACCCAGGGAAATGTTCTGTTCTTTTCATCTATGCCTCGTGGTAAGCCTTAAAAAAAAAAAAAATCCCCGTAAGCTCCATCAGATAATTGTAACTTTTGTAAATCAAGCATATTTCTCGATCTGATAAAAAAGAAAGGGCCAGAGACATCCACAAGAGCTACGGGAATGTGGTGTTATAGGCAGAGTTAGTTGCCCTGAGTGACGTCATCCCCAGCTATGAGCTGACACAGTGAGGATGTGTTCCATGCAGTTTTTCTAAAAGTATAGTTATACAGTTATTTGCAAATGCTTAAGATTGTAGTCTCCTCGTTGTCGAGCCGTGTCATATGTTAGGACTTTTATCATTTCAATATGTAAATTTCTGTACAAAGACAGTAATATTGACTCATGAAATACTAATGTTCTTGTACCGTTTTTTTTCTTTTTTTTTCAGGATGACGAGATTGAGATGGAAACCGACTAGATGCAACCACGTGAGCAATCTCTTTACGCTTGGAAGAAATTCATTTCATATGAATGAACGATTTAGACCTTTTTCTTTCTTTTACTTCGATTAGTTTTGTTTTTGCATTACACAAAAAGTAAAGCCAAAGTAAATCAATGAAACTGACCACATCAACTTCAAACATCAAATCATCCCCTGGAGATCAGAAAATAACTGTGTTGCTGAACGTGCACGCTCTCCTCATGGTGGTTAGAAAAATTGTGGAGGAGAACAATGAAAGATGACGGGAAAATGGGTAAATTGTAAACAGTGGAATCATTTTGTTGGCTTTGAAATTACAACTTGGTTTTTGTTAGGTCTCAAATTATGCTATGCTCTTTTTTGGTAACTCCAAAATTCTGCCATGCTAATATATATGTATATTTTTTTTTGTTAGCTGCAAGGTCTGAAAACATCACTGTCTTTTTTTTTTTTATATCTTGGATTGAAATTATGCCATGCTAAGCTTTTTTGGGGGTCTTTAACACGAACAACCAAAGTGCAGCCGTGGGTCAGTATCAGAAGCAACGTTACTAGGTACTACGCCTTTTTTTTTTTTTTTTTGAGACACCTATTGAAATTATCGATGAGCAAAAACCTCATCTGCGGATTTTGTGCTAGTGAATGGGTTAACGCCAGTGGTTATTATGACAGGCACCCAGAATAATTTGTGAAATATCAGATCATGACTGGTGATGTGTTCTCTGGGAAGCTCTCCCCTCGACAGAGTACCTTTACTTTTTTATTTCAGTCAAATACGTTATGCTTTTTTTCTTTTTTATCATTATGCTTTCTCATCCAGGCATTTATCATCACAACCATCCCCTCATTGCCATCACAATCATTCCCATCATCATTGTGGTCATTACCAGTATCTTTGTCATCACGACCATAAACATCATCATTGTCTTCATCAGTATCATCATCATCTCCTGTTGTCATCATCGTCTTTTATTATCGTCCTCCTCATTATCGTCATTTATATGCTAACTTTTCCTCTCATTGAGATGAGATCTGTTATTTTTATTGCTCAGTGTTGTTGTTTCCTCTTGACAAGGGCTTTCAATGGCTGAAAATGTCTGCATTTTAAATGTAACTCCATGAACTGTATGATATACAACACTGTTGTAAATATCTACATTTTAAATGTGTCAATAGACCGTTCCAGTTACAAATATGTATCAACATTCTATATGCACATTTTGTTTTTCTATTTGGTCAGAACTGTTGGGTCAGGAATAGTGCCATGCTATATTTCGATTTGGTTCAGCCTCAAGAATAGTGTCATCTACTCGATTTGCTTTCTGTCGTGTTTATGCTGGCAACACGTCTTTCAGCACTCTCTGAGTACATAGGGGCATATTTTTCTGCAAGTCTTTCTCCATGTTGTCCACACTTTTAGCCAGTTTCTCTTGTTGGAAGTAATGAAGACAGTAATCTGTAATCCTTTACTTCACTGGTTCTGTAATAGGCCTATATTTCAAGAGAAAAATCGTAGTAGCTCACATCAGTGTTGAACAGAATTTATACATTATCATAACTAGTGACCAACTCATTTCGAGAAAAAAAAAATGAAAACAGTGGCCGATCACAGGCATATTGAGAGAATTACTGGTTGTAAAAAAATTTATTTTGTGCTGAATCTAGGAGGCCACATCGGTACCTGTAAATAAATAGATGCATTTTAAGTTTACAATCACAGAAATTATAAATAAACATATTTTAGCTCAAAGAAGCTATTAATATTCAAGACAGCATCAGCGGCTGTAAATCTGTAGATGTTTTTGATGGAAGATGTGATAAATATTTAAAAAGGGCTGGGAGAGAAGGGAGAGAATGAACTCTACAACAATGAAGGTTGTATGTAACCTCTAGGCTGTACAGCTGATACTTTATAGAGGATGTGGTCTTCATACCCAATAGAGGCTATACTTATAAATAAAAGTTTGTTTGAATAACGTGATTAGTACAGATTGTCTACAACCGTAAAAGTTGTAGAAAGATTCAGGCAGAACTTCTCATGATCAATATTTCAGTCAAAAAAAAAAAAATGGACAGCGAAATTAACGATTATTTTTTTAAATTGTAGAGTATTGGATGGTCGGTGGCAAAACTTCCTTACATAATAACCTGTTATGTATAGACTACCTTTGCGATAACAAGAGCTTATCTCAGAAATTCTAAGGATTTTCAAATGAATTCGTCCATTCATTTGCATTTCTATCATATTGGTGTTCCACATTGGCATTCAGCTCTTACATTTTATATCCACTCTTTGCTGTACAAAATGATCTCGAATTATAACATTTTTGGAAACAAAAAACAAAAAAAACAAAAAAATATCCCAGAGACCTCATTACATTGTTTATTCTTTTTTCTCTCCTTTTTATTTTTTCTTAAAATCAACATTTAAAAAAAAAATTAATGCCGGCTGATGGGCGAGATGAGGTTTAAATATAATCCCTAATTTTATGTAAATTTCATTGTGAATTGGTAACACCCGACTTGTGCTGGTGTTCAATAGACTTAGAAATGTCCCTTTACTAGATCTGTTGCCAACATCGTCAGTTTGTAATGAAATTCCAGACATTTTTGTACTTGGAAAGTTGTTGCTGTGATCTCGTTTTGAGTCTACAACACTATAGTTTCACAGTTCCATATAACTAGACTTTCTTCCACTTCTCTGAAATGTGTGATGATATTTTAGTCATGTGCGTGTTTATTGGATTCTCTAAGCCATATCGCTGCTATAGTTATCATAGAATGTGTGAGAACCCCTTCAATAATTCCTTATACATGTATATAATGTATTAGTTTCTGGCTGATGTCAGAGAGGGGAGAGTGGACAGTAAGGCTTCATTACATAACACCTTGCTCTTGTCTTGTATCCCGCTCTCTATCCTTCTTGATCAACCTTCTTTACTGCGCTTTGAGCAGTATAGCCATATTCAGGCTGATGTGCCATTGATCCCCAACACAAACATAACACCATTGTAAAATTCTCGTCACTATGAGACCAAAACCTACGAATGGTGGAACTTCTGTAGTTGCTGTTACTGACTTGTCCTTAAAACTTATTTGTTTCATTCATCCAGTCCGATTCATCAGTATAGACCAGGGAGCTGACTGTGTTAGTCATTTTCGACCTACCAAAAGGAGGGCAGAACAGTAAAACAACAAATTGTTCAGTTATTTCCTTTATGACTCATCATGAGACCAGCATAAAATCTCAGGAATTTTAGTTTCCTCAACTGCTCCCATCTCTCATTGTCTGTTGTTGCGACCTTCTCTGTAGGCCACTGTGTTTATGAACCTTTATTTCTTTGTGTAGACAATGATTTACCCAACACTGTCTCTGGTTCGTAGGCTTTCAGGTATTGAATTATAAGGCCATTCCATGTATTTTTTGGTCTGTTTATTTATTCATTCATTTACCGTCTTTCTTTTTTGACTTTTTTGGCCAGTAGAAGGAAGGAGGGGTGAGCAAGGCTTTATTACATAATTCAGTATGTATAATTGTCTGACAACAAGAAACATGAAGCCTAAGAAGACATATCAGGGATTTCTTTGTGATTTACTCCTGTGACCTCATGCATTCACTTTTTTATTGAATCTCAGTCACTGATTTTGTTTTTTTCTGGAAGGGTATAGCACAAGGAAAGAGCCAGCAACATGACTTCATTCTATTAGACTGTCACTTCACTGTTCATATGAAAGATCATTAAGTACAGAGAGTAAAACTTGTCATATGAATGATCTTTCTTAACTCCGAGAGTGAAAATTGCTGAAAGATCTCAAGTACAGAGAGTGGAATTTATTATCTGAAAGATTTTTCTCAACTGCCGACAGTGAAGCATATCATCCTGCTGTATCAGAGGGTACAGTCACTCAGTGAAAGTTTCTGCAGGACGATCCACAAGCCTCAAATAAATTTGAATCATTTGTCAGTTCGTTATGTTCTTGGGAGGTCTGGTATGTGAAGAATTAACTTTTTTAAGGAATAAGTGGACCAGTTCTGCTGTTGATCAGGTTCACATTTGGTCTTCACCTAGTCTCATTCTTTGTTATGTATTCAATAGTTCTTTGTGTAACTCTGAGGGAAACATTGGCTTTCTTGCACAATAATGATCAGTTATTTCTCTCTTTCATCTTTTCAGTCAGGAGTCCTTTACCTGATGAATCAAGTTAATATGTCACGAAAATATTAGGTGTGTCCATAGATGGAACCTGATTTTTCATTTTCTATGGAATACTAGGAATAAATAAAATCTTGGGATGCTATTGATGCTTATTTTCTGTCGAGATAAATTACACGTCTAAAATCAGGGTATCTAGTTAAATACCTACATCATGTGTGTTTGACTTCATACAAGTGCTTGTAAGATCTCGAACAATACATATGCGAAGCAGGTGTTAGCCTGTGGTCAAAGTTAACTTGAACCAATGGCACTCCAAGGAGTTTAAGCAATTACATGTAAAACCATTAAAATTTATCGTACAGTAAATTGTCATAAGACAAGGAGTCAGAAAACAGAAATCCTTTCAGAAAATTATTCTATCACCCGTCACTTTGCAGAAAATTTAATCAAGAAATCAACTTGTCTAAGAACCAGTGTATTACTCATCAAAGTAGCCCGAGAATTCACATTATATCAAGCATATTCTCAAATCTCCCGCTATATCATCTGTTTGAATCTGTAGGGGCTTCTTTTCCCAATAATTATGGTCAAAGACTGATGCCTGCTCTCTTTCTCTTTCTCTTTAATTTTGAGTTCTTTGAAATGTTGTATCCTCAGTAAGTTCCTAATCCGGTTTGTCTTTTCCATGTCAAGGGAGACTGAAGGATTTTTTTTTAGAAAATTCAAAATACAGGTAGACTTCAACGGTGCTTTTCTAACTCCGGGAGAACAAATTCTATGTATGTCTGACACCACCAGCATATTCAAATGTCTGTCTACAATACGGACTGTACTATCCTTACTCTTCAGAGTACAAGTTTTCTTACCGGTGTCATCACTGGGGGCATATTGTCTGGTCTTAACTCCTGGGTCAGAGTCACCTTTCACTCCTTTCATTCTGTATAATGTCAATCTGTTTCTGTAGAAGAATAATCAAATATGTTTTTTTATGCACTTCCAGAATAAGCACTGCCATATAATATACTTGGAAAGAATAAAAATACAGTTATTCTTATAGTCTTGAAAATAGTGGCCAGACGTTTGATCAGATGATGTTTCATTGTGCTGCTCGTCCTCTTATATGAATTTCTGCCAGTGATATTGTCAGTCATAGCAAACAAATCCCAGTCTACGTTTCTCTGTGTGTATCTCGAGGTAAATATCTTAAGTGGTTTGTCACTTTTCTTAGGTTATCATTGCCTTAGATAACACCATGTTCTGGGATCTCTGTTTGCAAAAACATTGCAAATTTATTTCTTAAGACGCTGTAATTGAAAGTATGGACCTAGTGCAGAATGTGATGGGAGATGTAGTTGTATGGGGGGGGGGGGGTGCAGAGGGTAAGCAATTATCGCTCTTGAAACCAACACAAACACTTCACATCACCCAGTCAGCATAGTAGGGTTCTCAGATTTTGAAGTCAAAGAATAAATCTCTGCATCGACTCTTTGCAAAGACATAGTATCTCTGAAAAATCACACAGTGCTCGCACAGTGGTCTCCCTCCTGTCTCTGTCGTTTTTCAGCACAGCTGTGGAATAACAGTATTCATTAATAATAAGAGTATTCATAAAAGGCTTATCCTCATATATAGGTCAGGCATTATGCATTTGACAAGCTATCATTACTGTCGTAGAGGCATTAGAGGCACCAAAGTTCTGTTTCCCGGGAAATATCCAATATGGCTGGGTGGCAAGTGGAGAAATCCTGGTCAATCCAACTGTCTGTAACTGGATATCACCATAACGTGGGTTATGTTAACCGTGTGTAAAACTGTCTTTTCCAAAAGGGACAAAATGCTGGATTTTGTCAGAAGTTGGAACTAGGAACTTGCGATCCTATCCTGAATCACCCGGCCCAACCGCTACCGACACCAGGTCTTTGGTCTTTGCACGTTAACTTACCAGACCTTCAGCCTGTTGTTTGACATTTCTACATCATTCTTCGTTGTTTCATATCCTTGTTTGGCATTTCACACCCACTCACTCACTGTATGTGTCGTCAAGCCTCTGCCAGCATTGCAATGCATTGTTTGTGCTCTCTGCATAAGCTGTCGATACAGGGATTAAAAAAAAAAAATATTCTAATTTGTAATTCATCAGAAAAGGACGCTGAAGTCCAGTCTTCCATTATACTCGTAGTTTATATACACTGCGTGTAAATTAACCCTGTGACTGCAGGAACTAAAATTTCGAGAATGTTGAGATTGCAGACTCTGGAGCCTATAAAAAAAAAATCTCTTTAGTGTAACTGGATATTGCTGTAGCGAGATGAATTGCTATCATGTTAGCATTTTGCAACCATGCTTTGGGTATGGCACGATAAGCCCATAGAAAAGCTCTTGCAGAGAAAAGGTTAGCTCAAATTCATGTTGGTTAATCATTTGATATATATATGTCTTTCATTGCAATAGAAAAAAAATAAAAATTATGGCACTGACAGTGAAAGAAATTCCAGAGTATAATGGATGAATCAGCTCATCAAAAAATCAGCAGTAGATATGCCAAAAAGGGCCTCGTAATATTTATCATCACAGTGTTGCTTGTTTCCACATTGAAGGTGATGGTATTGGAATTAAATTTATTTCTGTTGGCAATCTGTCATTTTGCCTTGTTTTATTCCAGTTAGGAATTTCAATTCGCTGTAGGCAAATCCTCATTAACATCAGTATTAACATGTTATGCATGAATATGAATATATACATATGATCATTCATAAATATGATTGTGTTTGCATGAGGATGATACCTGTCAATATAATAATGTAAACATCTCTTATACCTAAATGTATGCAGATGTTTTACATTTGTGCATGGTTACCATATGTCTTAGGGACATATTAGGGCACATAAAAATGTTATCAATATATGTATATGCAAACACAAACATGTCTAAGGTCATATAGCAAGAATTTAGCATATTTATATAATCATATGAATCGATTTTTGCTTGCAAGGAACTGGAAATCCATCTGACAGAAAAATGAACAGGCAATGCTTGAATATTGTAACCCATATTACAATCATCATTTTAAAAAGACGTTTCTGTTGAGCTCGGACCACTGCAATTCTGGCAGGAGATTGATGTGTGGAAATATTGGCTGATTGGTTAGGAGAAAGGATGAGGGCCAACCGTCTAGGATGGCAAAAGTAGTTGCGGTTCTCAAGTGCAGGCGAGCTTGGCTGGGTTTTTGATGAACATTCCCACAGTCATCCTTGAAATCACACATCTGGGTTTGCCAAAGTAACGATTGTCAAATGACTAGAATCTGACCTATTTGGGGATAAGCCCTTAAAGTGAAAATTGTTGCTTTTTCCTGATCAAGGACTGACACTGAAGTTCTTAGACATTTTAGGTAGACACATTCTACCGAAACTGAACATTTAATTCGAGCCTATGGAAAGAAAGATCTAGAGTTATTGGTTTGTCTGTGTGCAGACATAAATAATAAGGCGCCAATGTAGAAAAGCGAACGCGATTTCAAATCTCAAGAATTCAAATACGTTGTATGGCATGGTCCATAAGACGCTGACGTCAAAACCTTATTTATATTGCAGGAAAAAAGATTGGTGTATCTTTGAAATTGACTCGGAATTATCATTCATAATTAGCACATTTTGAAATACATCCTAATTATCGAGCAATGTTACTATTTTGCTGATGAAGATGGCCATAATGAATATAAGTACAAAAAAAAAAAAAAAAAGACTCTTTAGGATAATAAAATCATGCTCGAAGAAGACTTTTTTCACTTAATAAATACAGAAATCGCTGGTCGACAAATATTTTATCTCTTGATATCCTTTTAATTTCATAAATGACTGCAAAGATCTTCAGTTGCGTGACTGGACAGATGTGAAATAAAAGTATTAGTTTGTTGCGATGTAGGACAATGATGAACACAAAAGTCATTATGTTCAAGCAGTGGTGTCCCGGCCACATAGAAACGCCGATCATGATTGTGCACAGGCCATCTCTTTTGCCCATCTGTCAATGTCATTCATGGCCACCATCTGCCTTGGACAGAACAGAAACTAGACTGAGCGCCTTTGTTTTCTTGGCGTCTGTGGCACGTGACCAGATATTCTCTCTGTAATCAATCACTTCTATGGAACATTTTTTCAGCCTATTAAACGTAGAGGTTTTTCAATGCTAGTACTTTTAGTACTTGTGTCTATATAACGTTTAACATTTAAAACCAAAACCTAAACAAAAACTGCTCGTAATAGCAGTTAAGTCGAGTCCTTGTTTATCCACTGTGGTTTCTTTTATTTTATTGTCTGCCGTTTTGTCTCTCCTGTTATATTTTCCCAACCCACAATGTCTGCAGCATGTGCCCTTTTCCTCCACTTTTGTTCGTACATCCCCTCAGTTTGCTGTCGTCTGGTCCTTTGACCTGGTATGACCTTTTGCATCACCCATGTTTATTATTATCACGTCTTTAGTCGCCTCAAACCCTCACTGAGGAATCTGCCGATCATTAATTTGGCTGATACCTTAACCAATGGCTGGTTCATCTCTAATGGATAAATATAAAATTATCTATAAAATTTACTTCCCCCTTTACAGATCAGTTTCAATTTTGCCATGTGGTATCTTTGTCAATTTAGAATGTTCTTTTTTGTTTTGTTCTCTCATTCTTTATTCCCCCCACTTCTCCCTTTGCCCTTTTTGCTCCTTGTTCCTCTCGGACTCACCGTCTTGAAATCCTCGCCTCTGCTTGTGCTTCTTTTCTTCTCTTCTTTCTCCTGTCTCACCAAAGAATTCAACGCGTATACTTTTCACTTTCTCAGTCCATGCAATTCTTGTGCACCATGCAGTTCTTGTGCACTATGCAATTCTTGTGCACCATGCAGTTCTTGTGCACCATGCAGTTTTTGTGCATCGTGCAAGTTTGTTGTTAAGGGAAATCTATATATCAAATGCACCAACGACTGTCATTTAGCTGATGTCTTGCATAAGTAATCATCTTAGTTCTTTCAAATTACTCACCATCTGTGCACAGTGATGTAGAAAAGTGTTCATTGTGAAAGTTTATTTGACAAAGTCCATGACTGCGCTTGGGCTGATGTCTTACAGTACAGTGCTATTCGCATGTGCCAAGGCAATACTGTCTTCAAGTTCTGTTTTGTCAAGTTCAAGTCACCCATATCGTTAAGTTATCATGGGCAGTTTTTAATTTTTCACCTAAAGTAATTCTGGCCCTGGCAGTTGTCGTGAAGCCCATGGTTCGAACAGGGGATTCTTGTTGCATAATGACAAACAGAATTGTATGAAAGACTTTCCCACTTCAAGTCCACAACAGGCATGAAATGTATCTCTGAAATCCGTCTTTTACGTTGTTGTTAGTGTTATTTGTGTTGTTGTTTTGATGCTTTATGCATACTTTTGTAATTGTTATGCAATTGATTCCTTCATATTTTGTGGTAGCTTGCTCTATTCTTTTGTTTGTTGACAATGTTCGAAGTTTGACAAAGTTAGTCAAATTGTGAAAATGCCAGGTATTTACGGGAGAATAAACTGCTCCGGACTGTTTGCGGTTACTTTAGTAGCTAGTTTTTCTTTGCCATTTTTTAAAAACCGATTTATTCTGTTGGTTCCTTCACAAAAACAGTGTCATTAAATTCATTGCCAACAGCTGGTTTTTCAGTATTAAACCATCTTACTCTTAGTAATCCTTTACATCAGGGTCGAGATCGGACATATTTTTCTTTGTTTTTCATTTTTCATAGTTTTGCAATTCCGAATAAAAAAAAAAATACCACACTTCATATATTGAGCAGCCAGAGTTTCATGGATTTATTCCTTTGGTCTGAGAATCTTACATCGTTTCTTGCATGAACAGTAAAGGACAGCATGGCTGGAGGAAATTAGCCTCTTGCATTTAAGTTGGCAGAAATGATTTTTAGTAGCAGATGGAATCAGTAATGCATCTTAGCCATCTCTCTTTTTCTCTCTCTACTCTCTCTCTTTCTCTTATTCCCCTGTTACTACACATTTTTTTTCATTAAACCGTGAACGCATTCTGTAAGTCTAGAGGTTTTGAGAGAGAGAGAGAGAGAGAGAGAGAGAGAGAGGAGAGAGAGAGATTACTGCTGATTGTGTTGATCTTAGTCAAATCTTCTTTGTCAACTGATATTTGTTTGTTTTTTGTTTCCAGCAATGAGAATTCTCTTGTTTACAACATCTGTCATTCTCTTGCATGCAAACATTGATCCTCCCACACTTGCCTCGGTTACCAGCTTACATTGGACCTCCTTTCTAACATCATTGGCTAGTCTCTTTCTTATAGCATTGGTCACTTTCATATTTACAACATTGTAGAAATGGGTCTAGCACCTGTCGATACTCCCCCGCGGGGGCCGGGGTTTATAAGTAGGTTCTCTGCTCCCTCCTGCAGGCGGTGTAAACCCCCCATCGGTGGGGTATCTCCCTTGGAGTGCTATCCTCGACATTCCAGGGGAGACATCTCTTCTGTCTCTCTTTGCTCCTGTCTTCTGTTCTGCTCTCTTTCCCTCGCTTCTTGACGTGTAAATGTATCTTACCGTTTTTGACACAATATAGCCTTAATCGAGCTGTGTTTTTAAACCCCAACATAACAACCAGTAAATGCTCCATGCTTTCAAAACCAGTTGTCAAAATATTCTCCACGCATGATTTTTTTAAGGCGCCGGCTATTTAGGCCTACTGGTGCAGCTAGACCCGGGTGTCTATCTGGGCCTATTTTTGCGCCTCTTTCTCTCTGTCCGTGCGTAAGA
>JBCAUA010056736.1:0-11450 GCA_038406235.1 Peronia verruculata
CCCAGATGCAGAACCCGCGAGTCGATCCCGACCGCTCCATGAGCAGACGCCATACCCATTGAGCCACTGCGTCCCCTCTAAAGCAAGTCCTCAGTCCTTAGTTTTTGTCAAGCCTTTCAACCTCCTCCGTAGGAGATATCTCGGCCTCATTTATCAATCATGCCGGGCTGCGGCGAAGTGGGAAAAGCGAAAGGCAAGCCCAAGCCCCGCCCATCCACTTTTCCGTTGTCAGCTCTCCGGTGTCAGTGTCCTTCCTCCTCTGTCTGGTGTTCTTCTTGTTGGAGCGTCTCCGCAAGTTCCCCCCCCCTCCCCGATATAACACAGCCTCCCGGGGCACGCCGAAAGGGACCGAACCTTAATAAGGAATAAGTCCCACTCACATCATCACATGCCCTCTGGACATAAACTGCCAAAGTGGGTAAAATAGGGCTCCTGGTCTTTATTATTTAACAGACATGTTTTAGAGGTCCGCCTTCCATAAGATAAGAGCAAGGATTTAATAATAAAAAATGTAAATCAATATAATGATAACAACTATTAACATAGGGCCTGTGACCAAATGGGGGGCGACGAGAGACGAAGTGGCTTTCCACCCAAACGTCGTGTTCCTTATGGTTCAGGCACACACACATTCATAATTATCTTCTTTCACTCAATGTCTTACGCCTTAGGGTTAGTCCCTGCTCAATCATGATTTGTCATGTGCGCACATGCTGGCGCAGGTGGAAAGTAAAATAAACTGACATAATAAAGCGGGCGGGATACCACACTGGACGTCCCCCTAGAGAGCGTGGTTGAGGACTTACGGGGACTCCTGCCTCTCCGACCCGCATAACAAATATCAGATTTGACCCGAGGGTCACAGCCAGTGATGGTCGCTAGCAAACATGAGGTAGGGATCGCTTTCCTTCCACCATAGCCCCATGTGGCTCAGCTTTGCTGATGTTCCACTCGGCTCGAACTGGAAAAACGACAATCACGTAATAAATAAAAACCTCCTGGTCGGTTACTGCTCACGCCGGTCTATTTCATCATAATTCTCTTGCACACCGTAAAAATATGTAACATATTATGGGAAGGGAATAGTCTGATCCCCATCTGACCCGGTGTTGAGGCTAGGGAGGCGAGTATGGGCACCCCCACCCCTAGTTCAGCTCCCGAGTCCCAAACCTCCTAACATGGGGTCAAGACTACGGCTCTGTCTTAGTTCGGGCGCACCTAATATGTTAAATTGTAATGATGTTATTAAAAGATAAAAGAGAATTTGGAGTAATAAAGTATATACAAATATATGAATATCTAAAGTCAGATGGGCTGTGCATCCCTTATAATGCACTTAGGATGGCGGCAGTGCCGCCCCTAGTCTAAGTCCGAGCAATTAGGTTAGGTCAAGTGGTAAGTGGCAAGTTGAGTATAGTCCTGGCGGCAGCACCATGCAATACCTACCTTACATTACCCCCCCCCCCAAAAAAAAACGATTTTAATGAAGAAATATTAATAAATCGACGGTAAGACCGATAGTGTCTTGTTTAGAAATGTATGCACTTTCGATTTCCACAATTAAAAAAAAAAATCGATTACATTCAAAGCCCGATTGCTTCGTTCTAGCCGAGCGAGTTAAGTCTCATTTCGACTGGTCGCGAGTGCTGTTGTCATAAAATTGAGTGGTGGTGGTATCTCATTCTCTGTTTTAGTGCATTATCTTTTCACCAATTCACGTAGCTCCTTAGTCTTATTTGTACGCAGGTAATTGAATGACATCAACACACCTATGCCAATTTTTCTCCAGTGGTCGATTCTTTACAAACACATCATTTGGGAAATGTTTAAATGTAATCAAACAGTTCGTCTCGATTAGCCAGATCCAGATTCTGTAGCACAGTCCGACAATGATACATGTATGTGTTAGTGGGACATGTTTAGTGTCTTTGCTTATCTTGGTTCAGGCTTTTCAACCCCCTTCCACGGGGGTTATCTCAGCCTCCATTTTCAACTGTGTCGGTCATGCCGGGCCGCGCCAAAGGGGAAAAAAGCAACGGGCAAGCAAAAGCCCCGCCCGTCCACTCCTCCGTTGATAGGTCGTGTTTAGTGTCAAGTGAAGAGATGAACTTTTGTTCTGGCTGTAGTTTGTCCACATGATCCCCTTGTTGGCTGCAGATTATCA
Source organism: Peronia verruculata (assembly GCA_038406235.1). NCBI lineage: Eukaryota > Metazoa > Mollusca > Gastropoda > Systellommatophora > Onchidiidae > Peronia > Peronia verruculata. The sequence continues at coordinate 2,165 of JBCAUA010056736.1, forward strand.
AATATTCGGGATTAGGACTTTTAATAAACGTTGCGCACTATTTATTTTTATCTGGGTATGACCATAAAATTGTAACATACATATAGTATGCATAAATCGATTCATCCATCCATCCATTAATCCATCCATCCATCCATCCATTCATCCATCAATCCATCCATTCACCCATTACAGCTATTCACGCAACCGTTCACCCAAACATCAATCCATTTATCAATACATCTATCCATCCTTTCTATCCATCCATCTAGAAGATTCTTTTAATTAATGCTTCGACCCATTACACTGCTTCTTCTTTTCTATTAATCTCTTAATCCATCCATTCATCCATCCATCCGTCCGCACATCAATATTCTAATAAACGCATCAATCATACATCTATCCATCATTTTCTTTATCTTCAGCCACCCATCCTTCCACTGATCTGTCCACTCACTTATCCATCCACCCATCTAGATATCCATCCATTCGTCCATCCTTTTATCTATCCATACATCCATTTGTCCATGGGTCGATCAATCGATCACTTTATCGATAAATTGATCCATCTATCTAATTAACTACCCGTCAATCTATTCATTCATCCATCAATTGATCATTCGATAAATCTGTCGATAAATCCATAGATGTATCCAACCAACTATCTATCCATCCAGTCATCACCACCCACCCATGCATCCATCAATTCATCTATGCATTCATCCATCCAACCATCTACCCATCCATCCCTACATTCATCCATCTACCAATCAATCCCTCCGGGTGGGTCCAACCTTTTATCTTTACATCCATCCATCTATCCATTCTTCCATCGATTGATCAATCGATTGGTCGATCGATAAATCCCCTCAATAAAACCACCTAACCATCCATCCATCTATTCATCCATCCACCCATCTATCCATCCATTCATCCATCCAGCCACCCATCCATCCATTCATCCATCCAGCCACCCATCCATCCATCCAGCCAGCCAGCCATCCATCCATCCATTCATCCATCCATCCACTCATCCATCTATCTATCCATCTGTCAATACATCAATGCATTCATCAATTTACTTATGAACTATCCATCCATACATATATTTATTCACTCATCTATCGCGATTAGACCAATAGATAACAGAGACAGTAAGAAACAATATAGCAAGATAACGCTGAAACCTTTTTTCTCTTCTCATGGTGGTTGTCAGAACTAGAGCTCTGTAATTTTGTCGTCCTGTCTGTCTGTGTGTGTCTACAGTCTGCATAATAAGTGTCGTTGTTTTTCTGCGTGTTTGAGTACATGGTGTGCGTGTTTATTGTGTGTGTGTGTGTGTCTTTTTTGTTGTTATTGTTGTTGTATATATATATATATATATTGATGTGTGTCCGTATATCTCTATTACCCTGTATATGGCCATGTGTCCTGTGAAATGTGTGTATGGCTCAGTGTGTATTTGTCTATTTGGTTTGAAGTTTTTATTTGGGATTAAAGCTGATGGAGAGCATATACAGCGACCACAACTTTTAAACCTTTGGTTCCTTCCAAAACTGTAGATCTTGTAGGTTTAAGCCTCGCTCACTGTCAACTAATCGTAACCGCCTCGCTGTTCTGCCACATCGACTACTTGACCCACAGATGTTCAATGTTATTCATTTTAATCTACGAACGGAAAAATGGGAAGCTTATTAAGCTGCTGTAAAACAGCGTCCCGATTAACCGCACATTTTGTATTTGAGTATTGTTATAGGGATTAGTGTCCGATTTTATTGGAAAGCCTTCAGAAAAATCATATAAGCCTGTATTAAAATGTCTTCTTTATATCTAATCTAGAGATTTCATTCGACTTGTGCAGTCCTGCTCAAATTGTCAGATCACGTTTGTCTTGGTAAGATATATTACGTTTTAAGCTTTCATTTTACCATTAACAAGAAATAAGAAATTGTATACAGACCATCCCTATTAGCCGAATTTATCTGTTGTTGAAGTTCTCATTAATCGACATCCTACACCATAGATTAACATGAGTATGTGCTAATGGGACTGTGCAGTTTCAAATGAAGAGGTGGGCCTAATAATTATCTTTCGGGCATTGACGGCCATCTTGGATATTAGACGTTAGTTGTAAAGCTGCCAGACATTACGAGCTACTGTAATAGATATCAACGTTCACAATGTCAGTTGATTACATAATAAATACGACGTTCTAGAATATCATCCTATTCATCATTTTTTATTCACTACTGCTTCTGCTACGATTACCTGACAATGATCATAAATAAACACCCATCGGTTTATCCATACATTCCTCTATCTATCCAGCCATCTGTCAATTCATTCATCCATTCATCCATCTATCCACCTATCCATCAATCTATCCATCGATCCATCAATACATCAATCCTTAATCCGTCATAATTGTTCTATACATACTATCGTTTTCTCCCCCCACCCCTCCTCTCTCTCTCTCTTTCTCTCTCTTTCTCTGTCTCTCTCTTTCTCTCTCTCTCTCCCTCTCTTAATTATCTCACTAGCTCATGCAAACCAGTTTTCCCTCCACGAAGAGCAGACAGATTGACAATGCCTAGCAGACTATTCTATCAACCAAAATTTTAGAAATAAAGCCACTGGCCTACATTTTCTCTCTCTCTCACTCTCACTCTCTCTCTCTCTCTCCCGTCTTTCTTCCCCCTCTCTCTCTCTCTCTCCCTTTCTCTTACCGTGATAGTTACAATAAATTTTGCTAGTGTTCCATTGTCCTATCTGCCCATATAAGCCTGTTCTTGTATGCGTGTGAGTGTGTGTGTGTGTGCGTGTGAGTGTGTGTGAGTGTGTGTGTGTGTGTGTTCTGTGTTTCTGTGTATCATGACAGGCGCCGTCAGTTGCCCACATTCACAATCACAAGCCACTTTGTTCTGTGTCGGCTTTCAATCTCCTGCTGGTGGTTATCTAGGAAACCACTTCCAGTGTGTAACAAACGATAAAAATCCTCAAGCCATGTTATCGCTTAGTCCATGATGTAAAGAGTACAGAAATATTGTTATCTCTGCAAAGGTCATTAAATGCACTCATTTCTATCACGAGGTCTCAGATAAATGAGATGAATAAGCTTTGGAAAATAGTCGCAATTAACCGCATTTTTCCAAACGTTTCACTGGATCATACAATTTCATGATAAAATAGTTCACTACTTAATGCCCACATACATGGAGGTGTTTTATCTTTTCACTATCCCCTGAGGTCTCGTCCTTTGTCCTGACTTCTTTGATGAATGCATCCCACCTTTGTTAATATTCCTCATAGTAATATTATTATCTTGCTACGGTTTTGTTGAATACAACAAGTGTCTAGATTTTCACATTGAGTGGCTGGCAGCAAAATGAAACTGACTATTCCCACTGACCGGAATTAACGATTATTCTTTGGTCTCTAATCCGGATATTGCAGTACCCGGCGCTGCACGATAGCGTGTGTAATCACTAAGTGTGCAGTACCAAATGAAGTGATATCCGCATCATGATGTCCGTTCAACATCTTTTTGGTCTGCAGACAATGGAGTAAATAATCATCCGAAAATTATCATACATTACTTCGTGCCCAGTGCTTGTTGTACATTAATTTATGTTGCTCCTACATCCTTCCATGCCTCCATACATACCTACATACATAAACACAATGGAGGCTATACATAGATGCATTGATATACAAATCTCCATGTTTTGGGCTTGTGGCTTACAGTACGATAGTTGGTCTTAGATTTCTATACCTCTGAAGAAAAGGGTAGGTGTTGATGATAACGGGTAAGGAGTGATGGAAAAATCCTAATGACAACGACCAGATAAGAAGTGAGGGGAAAATTTTAGCGACAACATGACCTCTCGGCCCTTGCTAGTCTCAGTGGTAGAAAGAACTAGGCCTGTCAACTTTGAAAACTTCCATCTCTAATCCTCTTCATACTGAATGTCCTTGACCCTCACACACAAGGATGTTCAATATGATTGGACAGGGAAGGTCCGACTCTGAATGATAACAACGACGACAACTACCTCAATGATGTTGGGGAAAAAAAAAGAGGTATTAGATATTACTCCTGGAGGTATGATTACTTTTTCTTTTTTTTTATGCTCACATCCCTGTTGCTGTTAGACACTTGCTATGGAAAAGTACAGGATGTTGGATATATATGCGTCACTTCATATCAAAGTGCTCTGAGTTATAAGTTATCAAAGCTCTGGTTCTGATCTTTATCAGAAGTTGTGAGATTGTCAGAAAACTGACCCTTGGCTGGTCGGGGAAGGGGAGAGGGGGGAGGGGACAATATCAGCATAAACAGATTATCATCCTGACTATCATAGCTGACGTCACACAGCAAGATAATCAAAGTACAACTTGACTGGGAGATCTGTGTGTGTTACTATACTGCCAGTGCCGTCCTATCTTTCCATTGAATGCGTACAGACACACAAACTGACAGACATACAAACACACAGACATAGGGATGGACAAACGTATTAATACCGGTAGCTCTCGACATCAGCAACAATAACATGGCCTTTGGTGGTGTTTGTGTGGGTGTATGGGTGGGTTAATTCTCGTAACAAAATGCACGGCTACATAAGAAAATAGCCATAAATGTGAGACATAAAAAAGAAGGGGGAGAGAAGAAGAGATGGGGGGGGGGGGGGACCGACAAGAAAAACAATTGACATAGTTCTAGACCTATCTAACTAGCCTAGCATCCTGTAAAGCTCGGATGTTCAAAAGTTGGTGTATTACGCCTGTAACTGGATTTTCCACATAATAACTGTCACGACGTGGAAGAACAGTTAGACTCTGATACAAAAAAGGTAATGGGCGTCACTGATGACATCTTATAGATTTGCTTTCGCGCACAAACTCCTAGGAAACCCCAAGGATTCATAGGCTCCATGGGCTGCATCGTTACATTCACACTCTATTTAGCTTTGCACCTGGGTAGTTCGATAAACTTCTCGTTTTCCTTGCAAGGTTCAGCTGTTTAGAGCACTCTGTTGATGTTTTAAAAGCAGTGTGACACTCTGTGGGAATGCCCGTGAGGAAGTCGTAATCAATGAACTTGTCTGCCATGACTTTCAATCAGTTACACGATGACATGATACAAGTCTCAGTAAATCTTACTTTTACATGCTGATGGCTTACAAAGAGACAAACAAACAAACACACCATTGGTATTTTAAAGGGGCCCTTTGCACTTGTCGATAAACTTCTTTTTTTTTAATTTATCAAAATACATACTGATATTTGTGTCCAAGTATTCCATCAACATAAGGACCAGGAAAAAAAAAAAGTCAAACTCGACCGTTATGGCAGCGAATATTACAAAACAATTTTGATACATGTAATGAAAGAAAAATTCCCTCTCCCACCCCCTCCAGCCTTTTTTTCCTTTCCTTCCCTCCCTTCTTATCGAGCCACATAAAGTTACCATAAGGTAAGATGTATTTTATTTGCTAACAAATTGATTTTCTGATCAGAATTTGATTTGACTCAGTATGGTAATGTGACATACATCATATTACACAAAAATATCAAAGTAACATTCGAACAAAGCAGGCTTAAGAAACATCATCTCAGTTTGATAATCGCACTGTTAATGGCAGAGTGCAATCTCTGTAATAAAGATCAATAAAATTAATACAATAATATTAATTAAGTAATAATAAATTCATAAGATACTTAACTAATAATAGAATATGCAATAATGCAACATAAACATAAACTATGTGGTGGTAAACTGGCACAGATGTCAAGGTTATATAAGCCTCTTTACATACAAGATAATAATGCAGTGGAATGATTTGCAGTCATCTAGTAAAACAAAGTATAAAATCTGTACCTAATTCCACGTCATCACCGTGTCCTTTCTGTGTAAACACGACTGAAAGTCATTCCAACAAGATGTGTTTATAACAAAGTTCAGCTTCCTGTATGGCACATGACATGGCCGTCTCCTAACTAAATCTGGCTGCGACATTATATTATTATACAGCTGTTTATTTGTTGGAGGTGATCATGCAAAACCCCTTTCAGGATCTTAGGCGGCGTTTATACTAGCTCTTACGATTTCTGTACTTGGTTATGGAAATCCTGGGAACAAGCAGGTGTCATTGTCAGAAATGTTAATGAAAAAGATTTTTGTTTGTTTGTATGTTTTTGTTTTGTTGTTAGTGTTTTTTTTTTTTTTTTGTAAATTGATCAAATTAATCAGTGAGCTTATTTTGTGAAATGCTGTCTAATTGAGAAAACAAAAACACACACTAAAAAAAAAAAGTACCCCTCCCACCACCCTCGTCCCACCACCCTCGTCCCACCCTCAGGAGAGAAACAACGTAGAACAGACAGATATAAAGGCTTACACATACACACTCACAAAAACAATAAAAACCCTCTCCTTCTCGTTTCTCCTGTGTAGCCCCGAGTCTTAAATATGTCAGAACATTTGCTCAGCCACGAGAATGAGCAGGTTTTCATACTTGAAGACATGTTTGACAGAAGTTATATAAGGCAAGCAAAACAGTTTATTTTGAGGTCTATTGCAAGTAAAGTGTGATGACGAATGGGTGACAGACAAGTGTTTAAAGAGCGTTGTTCACATGATGTTCAAGTTTGGAACGATGCCTGTATCATTGCCACTGAATCATTCAAGTCATATGTTCGTCAACCCACTTGTTATTCACCACATGTCCAGTAATCAGAGATGCAGAGTTAACAACGCACTGTTAGGTTCAGCCTGAACATGACAAACAGGTCAAGTGGATATGTTGATAAAGCTGAAATTCAAGTAGAGCTGACAGAGAATTCACTATCTTTAATACCAGATGATAGCACTGGAGATTAATTTTGATATCAAGAGGCTTGTGTCTTTGATATTCAGAAGAGATATTTGTATGTGTTTAAATCGTGTAAAAACACATTAAATGCACTCCGACAAGCGACGTGGGTTTGATAATGAAATAGAATGTGTTCACATAACGTCAAAACGTCACTTATCTTTTCAGCACACGGGTATTGGCTACGTTCGTAAATGTTATGAAGTTTACAAGTATGAATATGATCTTATCAACTACACTGGTATGAGTCTAAATTTTGAGTTCCAAAACCTAACCAGTTTGCCAACAACAGTTCTTATTTAGAAACCTGAGAACACAATAATATCTTTAATCATGGAGTCATGACACATTACATTCTATGCTCCTTTCACAGCGATGTGGGCGCTAAAGGGAGTGGGAGGGGAAGGGCGAGGGGGGAATGTTGAAGGGGAGGTTGATTACATAGTGTGTCGTATTGAGAAAAGAAGTCGTATTTATCTTCAAATTTTTGTACCTTTAGGTCTTAACCTCTTTTTTTTATATAGTTTATAACTCACTGTTGTGTGGTTCGGGGGTGGAGGGGGAGGGAGGGGGCAGGGGATTGTATTATAATGTAAAGTGTATAGCTCTATCTAGAGACGACATACATGATTGTGCTCCTGGTGCTGGGGCAGGGGGGAGGAGGAGATTGTAAGAGAACACTGTGTTACAGATGCAGGTGATTAAAAAATGCCAATAAAGACTTTTACTGACTATGTGCCAAAGGGAAAAACTGATATATATGCAACATGTTACAAAATTATCAAACTGACAGCAGGCCTATTTACTTTACTAATTGACTGATTGAATTGTACATTTTCCGCTCAACTGGATATGATGAACTCGATTGTTTTTTCTCTTTCCAATGCCCACCATAGATAAAGGATGTGTTCTTCAACTGATCACAACAAACAACCCCTGTGACTTGAAAGGTCATACAGACACCTCGAATCATTTTATAAATATACAATAGAACTGCCAGACCGGCAACTAACAAAACAATTCAAGAAAAACAAATAACATAGAAATCTATAAACAACTTGATTGTGAGACCATTTGGCTCTTCGTCAGAACAATAATGAAAACATACAAAGTGTAACTAAGGCATTGCTGTACACGAAAGGAAATGTTAATAAAATGATTTTTTTTTTTTTTTTGTGAAGGTATGTTATGGTCTTTATAAGCTTTTCAACCTCCTGTAGTGGTGGTTATCTCAGCTGTCTACAACCGTGGTCAAAAAATAATATAACACTAATGTGTTATGTGATCACTGTTCAACTACCAATTGTCTGTAAAGGAGAGGCTTTTTAGTGATGCTTGAAAAGGAAATTAAAAAATAATTTTAGAGCAAGTAGATTTTTATAACTGTTTATTTACAATGATCAGATCAAATCAAAGTACCGGTATGTAAGATAATTCTCCAATCATCATCATCGACCTCCTTTTTCCAATAAGTTAAAAAAAAAAAGTTTTTTTTTTTTTTTAAATTACTGTGTTTGAAAAGGAGACAGTCACGTTGAAACTGGAAAACAAAATAAAGCAAAAACAAAAAAATAGAAGAACAATTCTGAAGTCTCTAATCTCCTCCTCCTGTCCTACATGCTGGGGAAAAAAATGCTATCAGTCACGTCAAGGATGACTTTATACGATGCCTTCTCAATGCATGATTTCAGTCCGTCTCCCAAGCTGATTTATTGTGACTAACAACTTTATGTGACACTTACATTACAAATCTATTTCAGATCATACTATTTCTGGAGTTTTCTTGATAGCGCCAAAAATCCAGTCCAGCCAACTTCTATAACACCGATAACACTTTGTGCACAGGTTATCTGTGTACAGAAAGTAGAGAGCAGTCGGGCTGGATGGGAGATAATCTCACTCAAGATACGTTGAGAATCCTTGAAACATCTCCAAGACATTTGAATTTGAGACTTAATTGTTGCTGTTTTATTTCTTATCTCGGGAATCAACTTTACAGGCGCAGGAAAACGCAAGGAGTCAGTATTACCTTACATTCTCTTTACCACTTGCAACCTCTTGTTGTGATTTTCTCGATCATTACAGAGACAAAGCATGGAACAGATAATCCCGGGTATTTTGGTTAAAAACCTGTGCGTGGTTATCTCGTGATTTAGTACGACCAGACCATTACAGGCAGTGCGAGGAAAATTGTACTTTTCCACTGGTGACAAACAGATTCTTATCATATACATAAACACCCGCAGAAATTATCAGAGAACATCACATCCAAACACATGGAACTGGACATTGACATGGCATATGATAAATAGTTAACTTCTAGACAATCATAAGTGAGAAGTCATTAATAGTTAACTAATTTCATAATGGCATAGATGGCATATAGATAGATATAGATATATATATATAGATATATATAGATATGTATATAT
>JBCAUA010056747.1:0-11450 GCA_038406235.1 Peronia verruculata
CCTCACAATGTGCAAAAAAAACCCAACAAAATACACAAACACCTACCTACACTCGGCTCTCTTTGCCCAATTTGTTGACACACACACATAAAGACAGTGCAGACACACCTTTAGATCATGTTCATTCCTGCATTCTGCACTCCCCGGTGACTAATTAACCTATAACTATTTATAATTTTTATCCCCAACTCTGTGATCCAAATGTCATGAGAAAAAGGATGGTCTCAATCTGATATAAAGTTGAAACTTCTTAGAGATGTTGACTTACAGCAAAAGACTACCACATCTAGCTTAGAGTTAAGAGGGGGAGTTAAGAGGAGTCAGTCTGCTTGAGTTTTCTTCTAGGGGTAAGGAGCATAGACCTAACTCAATAAATACACAACACATATTTTGACCCTCCATGCCTAACAGAGATTATGTCCCCTGAATACAGATAATGTCAACCTTGCTAAGTCAACACTTTTTCTCAGTCTAGAGTGGTTGACTTTAAGCGGATTCCACTGTATATTGTTTGGACTAATTTGATTTTAACTCACTATTTATTCATATATAGAAAAAAAACATCAGGATACGAGAGACCACTCTTATATTACAAGATTGATGTAGAAAGTTGCATTCTCTTTTTTTTTTTCTTATATATCTTTCTCACACTTCTTAAATATTTTTTTTCATGTTGCTCTCCTAGTCCTTTTAGCAGCATGTCAGTTTTGAGAAAACAGGCAGGCAGAAATCTCTATGGATTACCTCAAATAAACAGTGTTCAGAAGTGGGAGGCAGATAGAAGATTTGTAAAATGCTGATGTTTTTTTGCATCTTAATTGGGCTACACACTAACATTCATTAGGGTTTTCAGTAGGGTGAAAAAGGCTGGAAGTTTATGCAGTTTGAAATCTTGTGTGATTGTTTGATGGTGGTGGAAAGTATCTTAAGAAAATATGATTTAAATTTCCTCCCCGGTACCGGTACTAGTCCTCTGGAGAAATGTTGATATTGTGAATAATTGTCATCAAATGTAAGGAGTCTTTTGTTACCGATCAGAGAATACTTTTGCTAGACCCAAATATAAATCTTAAAGTAGGTGGCCAATATCTGCCTTTTGAACTTAAAATTGAAAGTTTTCTTTTCTTTCAGACTAGCTTTCCTAGAACCCCTGACCGTGTATCAAAACTGCCTAAGGTATTACAAAATGGATGTCCACTCTTCCCCAGTAGTATTTTAGCCCATATAGGACAGAAAAATTACCAGTTTTAATCTGTAGAACAGCCTCTTTTGGAAACAGAGCAGAAATTTTACCTGTAGCCAAAAGGGCAAGTTTAAAGCTGTTTTGAGTGGTTTGCATTGAGCAACAATGAGAAATGACTCACTTTATTTGATCATACTCAGCCATGTGCTGGAGCAGCTTGTGTCTTGTCAGTGGGTAACGTGAGATAAACAACAAGTGTTGTGACTTGGGCCGACCTAATACAATCTGTAGCATGATGAGTTCAGTATGAATTTACTAAGAGGGAAAGACAAAGAGATAATGGCAGGCCTAATGATCACATATGCCAGACCAGTGCTCAGTTTGTTATTTAGAGCACAACCCATGTGTTGTTGCTCACCCATACTTGAACAGTTCATCTTGCTTTGTTTTGTACCTGTCTTCTCATCTCTTCCCATCTGCTTGTCTGTTGTATACATAATTAATTATCCCAGAATTAAAATTCTAGCAGTTGTTGTTTATCTGTCATCACTCATTTGTTCATCTGTCCATTTTGCCATCTTGTTGATATTTCATTCTCCTTCTCATTTCTCAAAGTTTCTCATGTTTTCAACCATTTCACTTACCACTCATCCCCTGTCATTTCTCGGAGCTACATTCCCTCATTAGAATCAGTCTCTGTACATTTTTTCCCCCTATTCTCAGGCTCTGTCCCTCGGTGCACTGATCTTGCAGTCTGCCTATCCATCCCATGTTCACACTAAGCACCAGGCCCTGTTAGTATGTACATGTGATGGACTGTACTCCTTGTATGAGAGTATGCAGTATAATGTATGATATGTTCTTTTGAAAAACATACATTTGTGTCGCATTCACAGAGCATACCTGCTAAATTTACTGGCCATTTCTTACACTGTGTATTTTTTTTTTCCTTCCAGACAAATCGCACATGCCCCATCTGCCGCCAAGATGCAACTGAGACCAATTGCTGCGGAGAATAACAGAAGCCACAGAAATAGAAAGGATTCAGTTTTACGAGAAAAGAAGAAATTGAACTTTTTTTTTTTTGTGCTTTCCATGAAAGGACACAGACAGTTGTGGTGTAATATTCAGTACCAAATGTATCTGGACCTGACCTCACATATTCAATTCCATGTTTTTTTCAATCATCAGGGACTTGAATTGTTGAATCAAGCTGTTGCTCTCTTTGGTTCAACACCTATCAATCTCTGAGTGAAATTAACTCTTTATCTTCGTTTAGATTTGACTTACCCTCGTTGAGTGTTGAAAAAGGAGATATAGAAATGATTAAGACACTTGATGTGGACAGTGTTGGAGAAAACAAGGGAAATCCAGTGAAAGAAGGCAGTGTTCGTACTGGAAAAAGAAAACAACAAGTAATGTGATGCACTAATGTTTGCAAACCAAAATTACTTGCTAACCCCTAGGTGGAGGAAAGAGAAAAAATATCACTTTGCCCAATAAAAGGCCACCAGGTAACGGTCTCATGCCTGAAGTGTTTACAGGAAGAGAGAGACAGTAGGAAAGATATTATGAAGTGACTGTGGAAATCGAAGACAGATGTCAGACAAACAAGAGGGACTCCATTGAAGCGGCAGATGTAACACTGTGACTCTGAGAGAAAGAGCAAGTGGGTGGATAAGCCCAGTAAAGTGACAACTGTTACCTCTCCCACACAGGGACTGTTGGAAGGACACAACACACAACATTGACTCTGTGAAGGGACACAGTTACCTTCCACATCATGGAGTGTTGTGATTACGCAATAAGATCAGAACAAGTGGAAGCTAACTTTGTCCAGTGTTCAGTGCTGATGAAGAGAAATTGTGAGTGAAGATTTTTATGTCATAGATGATGTGAGGGAGAGAAAACATCAGTAATCTAATGATGCTGTAAAGTCAGCCTTATAGCTGCTGAAGTTGCCATAAAAAAAAAAAAAGATTCTCATAAGGATATCACAATGAAGTCATGTAGTCGTGAACCCACAAATTACTAAGTCTTCAGTGTAATGAAAGAAAATGTCATAATCCACAGAAATGGATGGGATGTGACGATGAAGCAGAAAGAGAGTAGTGAACTCTTGATTTTCTGTTCCCAATCAAAAGAAATTTGACACCGTTTCATCCTAACATTACAAAGAGTCAAATCAAGTTGTTCATGTGGAGTGAGGTAGCAAGAACCACATGATGTTATAGCCAGGTTGTAGAGGATTGGTTGTTTTTTGTTGTTGTTGTTTTTTTTTAATGTAGTGATGAGTTTGACACCAGGGAGGTTTTCTGTCAAATGCAATGCAGGTGAGGGCATTTCTTCTTTAAAATTGACACAGCTTTGGCCATAAATTTGTGATGTCTATATGAGAACATGAAGTTATAAATTGATTACTTCAGCAGCTGATCAACTGATGTTGGCCTGTGAAAGTTTCTTTCTCATCCAAAGACAAAGGTTTTGAGCGGAAGTTTCCACACTGGAATGGATTCAGTGGAATAGACACTCCTGTGTACATGTATACCCAGTACTGATGTAAGTTGAGGATGTAAAAGGTGAAATGGCAAATGAAGAGAGAGAAAGAGAGAGAGAGCTATGGTGGTTTGGTCAGCAGCTTGTTTACATTTGTGGACCGTGTGAAGCTTTTGTGTTTTTTTTTTCTATTTGGCTTCATGTCACACCAGTCAAAAGAGCTGTTTATATGACTGTTCTTTGTAGAGAGGTTGGTACAGACTGGACCAGTCAGAGCCTTGAGCATGGCAGACTGGGCAGTGGGCAGTTAAAACATGCTGAGAAAACTTTGGTCATTTGAATGTCCAAAAAGATTGATTCCTATGTAAGGTGGCTGGTTCACATTCTGACAAAGCACAAAAGAAACCAGAGGAGGAGGTTATTCCTTCTCCCCTCTGATGGTTGTGTGTATTAGAGTGAGGGTTTTGGAGGGCATGTCAAGCAAGGCTATTGTAGAATCTATGTTTTAAGTTTGCTTTGCACCGCTTTCTTGCAGCATGAGTGGCAATGAGTGAGTTGGGGTCAGGGCATGAATGATGTAAAAGGCGAAAATCAGTGCTTAAAACTTGGTGTATCCTCACCACAGGGACAGTGAGAGGGGATATCTCTGTTCTTTTCTGTCTGGTATGGGGCTTGTAGATTTATTGGACAAATCCTGTCCCATCCGCTTACAATCATAATTTTTGTAGAGTAATTCAAGGCATATATATGATTCTCTCAGCTGGCATTGTCTGAAAAACCGTTGACACTCACACCTCATTCTCATTCCACTAACCAATAAATGCACACCAGAAACTTGCCATAAAATAAGTGAGAATTTTAAGTCAAGGGATGTGCGTTGTGTCAGACACTTTGCCAAAACTGTGAGCAGATTGAAGAAATGAAGGGTTACAAGGCAAAACGCGACAATCGCCATTTTCTAACATTTTTAGTTATACCCCTCAGTACTGGGAATGGTGATAGTACTTTATGGTAAGGACTTTCCTTTTCACTAAACGCAACTTATCCTTTCTGAAAGTCCTCAGAAACTTCTAGTTCTTAATAATAAATTACTATCCACTGAAGAACAAACTGCCATTTTTTTCTAAACAGCAATTTGGGATATATCACGTTTTGTCCTGCAACCCTTCAGATAGTTCTCTTCAGCATTAGTTTGTTAACTTCTGCAGATTTGAATACTTTGCAGCCAGTGACTCTAAGGATAGGAAAATATAGAATTTTAATAGTTTTTTCACGTCAGTGTCATAGGAAAAATATCTTCATCTGGTCTAATTTATGGTGAATTGATTTTTAAGAAAGGCTGAAAAAAGAAAAGTAATTAATATGAAGTAAATTAAGTATGGTATTTTGTTACATTTTGAGGTAGAATTGATTTTAAATTCTTTTGTGTGAAAGCCTTAAATTAGAATCCATTTATAAATGATTAAATAACCCCCCACCCCCCCTTTTTTTTTTTTCCTTTTAATATGGACACATTCTTCCATGAAAGTGGAATGAGTTTTTGAGAAATGTGATTCAATTTCAAATTGTATCAGATGGAGAAGTTGGTTTGATGTAGGTGACAGTTTCTATTTTATGAAATTGCATTATCAATAAATTTAGATAAACAGGAATGTGAAGCAGCAGTTGCCATGGATATGTACTGTGTTTGCATTTTCTTCATTTCTTGTGCAGAGCTCTAGTGACAGGAAGACTTGAAAGTTGCCAATATTTATTGGATTTACAGAGCTTAAGCACAAAGCAAGTAGGATTTGAAATGTGTTAGCTTATAAAGGCCACACACTTTCATTTGATATATGTTTTGTGAGGGGGAAGGTCATCCTTATTTATCTGATTGCTTACCAGAACAATGATATGGCTTTTATTGGGCTTCTATTAATTGAATGTACGCGATTTAATGTGAACTGGAGCCAAGTCAGTGGTCATACTGAAAAAAAAAAAAATAAATAAATACCTTTTACCCATCTGTGCACTTCTAAATCTGATGGCTTGTCTTATCTGAAAATGAATTGTGGATGGCAAGAATAAGAACTTTTACAGTGGACAACATCATTAGTTAATGTATCTCTTGAAAGGTGATGGGTCATAGCATAAAAACTGTTGGCTGCAATTTTTTTGTTTGTTTGTTTACTCATACTTGTCTGCCACTTAGAATTAAATTTGCTTTGTTTATTTCCTTTTTTTTTTTTTATTTCCCCTTTAACCCTAGAAGTATCAGGGCCCCAGCTGGTATCAAACTTGGCATTGGAGTTCATTTTCCAGTATCCCACAATGTAGTACTAATAACAATTCTGTCATCTAAAAACAGAAACTGGTCATTCCCTGAACATAAAATTTATAGTCTGCCATGGAAATCCTGATACCATTAATACAGTTTTTAATGACACTTCTAGCGTTAAATGATTGCTTTACCCTGTGTGATACTGGGAAACTAGCCAGTGCACATATCCAATAGGCAGCTGAGATCTATGTTACAATAGAGGCAAGTTGTCTCCAGTGGCAGTCGACCCTTATCATTATTTCCTCTAGATAAATGAGCTGTGACTATTCTGGCCAGTGAAAAAAGCTCTATCTATCTACATTGTTCTGATGTATATTGACTGTTCTTGATGCTGCTTTTTTTCTTTTCTTTTTTTTTTACCTAGCATTTATGTATGATTTTCTTTTTTTTTTTTTTTTAAACCTGCATTCTACCAATTGATTATTCATGACTATTTGTATGTTTAGCCCATATAAGTTCATGAATGTGAGCTAGAATGTCTTTGCGTCTTGTTTGGTCTCTCTTTAAGAATGTGTGCTTATGTTTATGAAAGGAAAGGCTTATGTTTTACACATTTGGTGTGATATTCTACGCTGATGTGTCTGCATGTGAGTGTGTGAATATGTAGGGCTGTGTCTTAGGCCTTTAGGGTGTAGCTCTGCCATAACTATTTTGTGCGTGGTTGGATTTTTATGTGGATATGTTGTTGGTTTTTTTTTTCCCCTGTGGTCTGTTGCTCAACTACTGCCATATTACAGGTTTGAACTAACCTGTTTGTCCCTCACTGGCATAACAATCCCACATTCGACCTACCTTTGTTCTCATTTCATCTGTTGACTCAGTTGATTGTCTATGATTTGATTACCTTAGATTTGTTGTTTCTGTTGTGTTGAAATACCACTGGGGTGAGCACTTTGTAAGTAGACCTGATATAGAGTTAGAAGTGCCCATAGCCAAGCTGTCATGTCACTTCATGTAGCTGGAGATGATTTTAATGCTTTGTTCACTGCTATTTCAAATGTAGCACAGCATTATTAATTTCCACTGCATCAGCCAGGGGCCATTGATTTGTAAACAAACTCATAAAATAAAAAAAAATAACAATGGAAAAATTAAATATCGAGCAGAAGCGAGTCAGATTTATGAAAGAAAAAAGAAAATGACATTGTACAGAATTTATTGCTCTTAAGGTTTTCTAATTACACACAGAGAGAAATAAAATAAAATTAAATGCTGTAGGAAATTTTCCAGTTGAAAAAAAAAATTCGAAAAACATTGAACTGTTAGTCATGGGAAGCTTCAGCCAGTAGGCTTAATCAGGCAGCGTAAATCATAGTGATAATAATACACTCGCATTGACAGAGGTTTAATGTTATGTTGTCTCACTCTGTTGAATTTGTTAAAGATTGTATGACATAATTCACTATTTGTTCTGTGGCTGTATGTGTGTGTTTTGTTTTTCTTTCCATCATGTTTTTTTTTTTTCTTTCATTCAGACAGCTACATGGTAGATATTTTTTTAAAATATGGGCATATGGAAATAAAAATACAATTTGCGATTGAACTGAACCAATGCATTTATTTTGTATGTCGAGATTTTTTAGATTATTCATTCTGATAGTTGTTATTGGCCCATCCCATTTTTGTTATTTGCGTTTTTTGTGCATGTCTCCATTTTTTTTTTTTTTTTTGTTCCTTTGTTCTCAGTGCCGGTGATGTAAGCATCTGGCTGGATTGATAAAAGTTGGTTTTACCCAGCTAAAGGAATGATCATTCACTGGAACTAATGGCATCATTAATTTCTGGAGAGATAAAGGTTCTCTTGTGTTTTTCCTGGCTTGAATGATTGAAAGAGGGGAGAGAATAGTGTCAGCATTCCTGAATACAAATAGCACAGTTCTGCGCAACCTTTCAGTTGTGATATTTATGTAGCAGAGAAAAGGGCATTAAAATGTCATTTTTAATTTCAGCGTATCCCATGTTTTATTGCATTAGCAACAGAGCAGATTGTGGCTGTTTTGCAGAGCCAGAATACATAATAATGTTATTTTCCTGAAATTTAAAAGGAAAAAAAAAAAGTTTTTTTTACTTGCTTTTCACTTTTTTTTTTTCTCTTTATTATTTTTTTTCTCTTTCTCTCTCTCTTTTATGTTCAGTTATGATTGACAACTCGATGGTTACTATGATATTCTCTGTTGTTTCAGTTCAGTTTGTGGTTGGTTGGCAAGGGTTTTAAAGAAGCTTTAGGCTAGAGGCTGCCAGATAGAATAGGTGAGCTGGAAAGAGGCCAAGGTCATGGCCAGAAATTTCTTTTTTTCTGGATGTCTGGCATAGAGGGAAGTTTTAAAACCTGCAGAAGAATTGTACTAAATATCTGATTAATCGGAGTGATTGTCCCATTTCTGTTCTATGTTGTGATGCTATAGCCATATAATTTCATGTGATACCAATAAACATGTTTTTCTGTGGCATCATCATCGAACTACACAATGATGGAAACAAGTGTTTCTAACTAGGCCAGTGTCAGCAGTAACAAATTGTAACTACAAAAAAGAAAAAAATTTGCTGTGAAGAGCCGTGAAAAATGTGGCAGAAAGGTTTGATTTCCATTGAAGTGGAATATTTCATGGATCCCCTTTTAACCCATGTTCAAGTCCCTCTAATAGACTCGTTTGGAATCTGCATGTGGTGAGAGGCTTGACCATCTTTTGTAGCTGAAATTTGCATAGTGAACAAAGGCAGGAATTATCTTGCCTTTTGAATAGAGCCGCGTTGAAAGGTAATGATATTGTCCTCTTGGCTTGTCTGATAGTGTTGTTACACTCATAAGCTGCACAAGAACGAGGCTTGTTGTATGAATTCTTTACAATGCAATGCATTGGACAAAGTAGACTCAGGTGTAAGATGTCCCTGTCATGCAACAGGTCACAGTATTAAACAAAGGTAGGCTTGCTCACCACCACATGGTCACTTTCAGATTCTGAACGAGTCCATTGATATCTTGTCAGTTATGGTTTCTTTGTGGAAGCCTGCAAAAAAGATAGGGAGACATGAAGGGATAATCAGATTCTTGAGACTTATAGACTGGTGATAAAGGAGCCATATAAAACTAAGAGGCCAAGGTCTTGATAATGCATAAAAATCTTAGCTTTAACTGTCTGAGGCACAGCTGTGGAGCTTCATTTGATTATGATGGGCACTGGACTAGAGGAGGTGAAGTGAGCAAATTATAGCTTCTCAAGTGATGTTTTCAAGATAGTAAGTAAGAGGAAGATTCTTACTTAAAACAGTGATAGGCTGTTATCAGTACATTGCTAGCATCTGTGCATTGTGTTCATGATAATATTTCAGGAGAAAGTAGACTTGTTCATTTTCGGTTTGCAGGTTTTGTTTAAAATAATTTTGGGTTTATTTAATAACATAAGCTGGAAATTTTTCTAGTGGGTGTGCATGGTGGTTTCCATGAAATGTTAGAAACAGAATTCATTCATTACTTCTCCCTCTCCAAGAAAGTCTTTAGAATTGTTGTTCTCGGAATAGGTCATAGGATTTCCTAGACCTCAAGCGAGCTCATTCCTGCTAATGCTATATCAGTAATTAAATTAAATAAGAATGGAAGGCAGAATGGCATTAATTCATGTTCCCTGCATTTATCATAGTGTCAGTGGATTCCATTTTGATTAATATGAAAGTTGAAAAAAAAACAAAAAAAAGTACATTAATGACGCATTTCTGTGAATCCTTGAAGACTTTTTCATTCAATAATTCCCAATAATTTTACTCTGGTCCTGATGAGCCAAAGGTTGTTATCCCCATGGATGAGCTCAAAATATCATTCAAAAGAGCAGCACAGTGTATTTCCAGTCTAACTGCATCAACAGTTCTGATGGAGAAAACATCTGTTCCCTGGAGAGGGAGCAGCAATAAATGAAAGAAGTAGAAGAGATGAAACCTAGAAAAAAAGAAAATATGGGTTTGCTTAGTCAGTGTATATTTATCTGTGTGGTTTGAAATGTTCTCAGAAAAAATCTTTAGCACCTGATAAACAAATTGTACACCAGAAAATATTTCAGCTTTATTGGCAAACTTCAAGTTGTAAACACTAGTAATATACCACTGGTAAAATGATTTGGAACACCACAACTTAAATATGATACACATTTTCTCATGCTATTACCCACCTACTCACTTTGAGAAGATTGCTAAAAGACAAAACTGCATAAGAAAATAGCAACTCATCAGGTGGTTTAAATGTTCTCTCGGCCTTTCCCCACCTACTCACTCTGAGAAGATATTAATTTTCCATATCAGCATGTAGAGTAAAGATGAGACCGATTTCCTTTTGCTCATCACAACATTTTTTTGCAGCCCAACAAAGACTGCTATTTTATGTGTCACAACACCATCCATACATGTGAGATATTCACCTACGCATAAAATTTTAGACAGCTGAGTGTATTACCTTTCTTCAGAAAAGACAACAGGAAATAAGTAGGAGTTGTATTCTTTAAACTGCATGTTATATGAGTAGTCCTGTCATCAGAGTCATATTTTTGCATGTTTACATATAATAATTTTAGTTATCCAATCATGAGCATGCACTAAGATAGACAGGGATCAAAAATGAAAAAAGTCTGCAGTTATAAAAATACCAGATTTTTTTTTTCTTTGTTTTGTTCTTTCGAAAATATGATCACACAGTTAATTAGAAAATATTTGTGAGCAAGCTACAGAATATCCGGTTGCACTTACCAGAATGATCAGAAGAAAAAAAAAAAAAAACTAGATCGGGAAAGTTATAGAGCCATGTTTTTTCAAGCTCAAGAAAGTGCCTAGAGGAATGAAGCAGTTTTGAAACTATGTTGTATTCTTTATAATTTTCATCATTATTGTTAAATTTTTTGTCTGCACAATTTTTGGGATCGCGAGGAAAAAAAAAAATCTATTGGCTGTCTTAATTGCATTATATTATAGAGATGGTATGTAATTAATTCAGAATCATAATGCTTGGATTTATTTACACATTGTAGATAGAAAACTTTATGTTGGTTATAGCAAGAACCAGATACGGGAGATGCTGGGATTTGTATGTATGTAATAATTCATATAATTCATCATTGCGCTTATGGTTCATATTGTTTCATTTTTCTTCTTCTTCTTCTTCTTCTTTTTTTTTTTTATTTTGTCTTGTTGCTTTTTTTTTTTTTAAATTGTATTTTGTAATTTGTCTTGCAGATTTGTAGATGGTTGCTGTTATTATTATCCAGTTGATTTTATCATCCTTCGCTTAACATGTTGATGCTCATTATATTAAGCAACATTCACATTATGTACTACAACAGAAAATTATATTTTGAATATTATCATGATGTATTATAACATACATTTTTTTTTTTTTTTTTTCCCACATCATAAATTTTTTTTTTTTTTTTTGGTTGAAATTTTCATGGTGAATGTTTCAAGTAAAGGGCG
>JBCAUA010056769.1:0-11449 GCA_038406235.1 Peronia verruculata
TATCTATCTATCTATCTATCTATCTATCTATCTATCTATCTATCTATCTATCTATCTATCTATCTATCTTTCTAACTGTCTGTCTATCTATCCACAGAGGCGATGTCCTCTCAATGGAGGAGGAATCAACCAGCGCTGGATTCGGTTTGTCTCCTGTATTCTGCTGGCAGGATTGTTATGCTTCACCACTATCATATCCGAAATTGCCCAGATCGAAACCCCACGGGCTGGCAACTTCTTTGATGAACAAATGGCCATTCTCAAAGATCAAATGCGCCAAATGGATGAAGGGACCAATCGCACTAACCTTACAGGTGGCGACAGGAATATGAGTATCGCTGGATACAAACGCAGCCCGTATGCCTCTGAGTATGACCCATTTATACAAGTGAGTGAACTTTTAAAAGAAAAGAACTTGACTATGTTTTTATTACTCACTCTTATTTGACGTTTCTTTTCTCCATCTCCTCTTTTCACCCTTATCTGCCTTTGTTTTTATTTAACACTTCTCTTCATTCATTCATTCATTTATTCATTCATTCCATTCATCCATTCTATTCATCCATCCATCCATTCATTCATTCATTCATTCATTCATTTATTTATTTATTTATTTATTTATTCATTCATTCATTCCATTCATCCATTCTATTCATCCATCCATTTATTCATTTCATTCATTCATTCATTTTATTTCTTTCTTTCTCTCTTTCTTCTTTCTTTTCCTGAGCCAGATTGTTTTCCTCTTTTGTTCTTCCCCTTGTCTACTCGTTTTGCAGGAGATGAGTATGACCAAAAATATAGCTCCCTCCACTTCTCTTTGCCCACTCATGATTTGTCCGTTTGCATAAACCATTTTAACTCTTGTTAACATATGAATCCTCACCATGGTGCTCTTTGGAACAAGAGTGCAAAGTTCGTATAGCAATGGTTATGATTTCATAGTCTGTCTTTTCATTTATCATTTTTTGTGATGATATAATGTCTACTTTCAGTTCTGTAAAATGTTTGCTTTCTAATTGTTTTCATTTATGATTTCTTTCCATTTCAATGAATGTAATTAGTTTTCATCCATTCACAAGTCCATCCATCCATCCATCCATCCATCGATCCATTCATCTATCCATCCATCCATTCATCAATCCACCCACCAATCCATCCAGCCGGTATGTATGTTTTATCCATTCATTCATCCATCCATCCATCCACCAATCCATCCATCCATCCAGTCAACCATACATCCATCCATCCATCCATCCATCCATCCATGAAGTAACAATATTGTCCAATCTCTCTGTCCCCTCAGATTGTCATGGATACCAAGGATCGCTGTGCCAATGCCAGTGCCTATCATGCAGTCATGGCTGTCCACTCAGCACCAGAACATTTTCTCAACAGAGAACAATTCCGCTGGCTCTATGCTGATTTTATGAAAACAGATCCTTTTAAAATCAAGGTAACTACGGTAGTCTTCAATGTGCCATGGTGGTTCTTTGTTTATACATTTTGTTTATTTAGCAGTCTACAACAAAATGTTTAATGTGAACTAAAAATGTAGAACAGAACCGTTTACCTTAACCAGAATTCTCCCCCTTTATCTGTACTCTGATTTTTCAATGAAACCCTTTATGTAAGTTATAAATGCATAAAAAAATCCATAACAGTCTCAGACTTTATAATTCCACCATTGTCATAAATTTAGCTCCTAGTGTGGACTTGCTGTAAATCTGGCAGCACTCAAGCTGTGGTGGTTAACACTTTCATCATTTAACATTGTGGGTTATTACATGATAGAAGTTTATTATTAGATCTATCCTCCCATCTACTCATCCATCTATCCATCCATCCATTGTTCTATCCCTCCCTCTGTCCATCCATCCATCCATCCATCCATTCATTCATCCATCCATCCATCCATCCATGACCACCTCCACATTCATCTGTCTATCTTTCCCTCCTGTCTCCTATATCCATCCATCCTTCCATCCATCCATCCATCCATCCATCCATCCACATCCATCCATCCATCCATCCATCCATCCATCCATTTCCACCTGTCTACATTTATCTATCCATCTCTCCCTCGCTGTCTCCATCCATCCATCGATCCATCCATCCATCCATCCATCCATCCATCCAAACTTTCTTCCTATTATATTATACTATTTAATATATTGCCGTACTTTCAATGGCTTTATCTCCTCTACAGGTTGTCTTTCTCTTAGGTCTGGTCACAAACTCAACACTGCATGCCATGTTAGTCAAAGAAAATGAACGGTATGGTGACACCGTCATGGGCAACTTCATAGACTCCTACCGAAACATGACCTACAAAGCCATCATGGGCTTCAACTGGGTCGACACCAACTGCAAAGGGTTGAAATTATTCCTTCGTTTGGATGACGATGTGTATATGAATGTGCCTCGGTTACTGTATCGGTGGAAGTTCTTTTACAACAAGCATCGGCATAAGATGATCATGTGTGATGCCCTTAGCCATGATTTGGTTCGCCGGGAAGGAAAGTGGGCTGTGCCTCGTTCCGTTATCCCCGAGGACTATTATGAATTCATCCGCTGTGCTGGATATTTTGCAGCCATTACCCCAGACCTCATACATAGCATGGTGGTGGTCGCAAAACGGACGCCTTTCTTTTGGATAGACGATATAGTGATGTATGGCCTAGTTCCCAGTGCCATTGGAGGCATTCGTTTCTTGCGGACTAACAAAATGACCAGTAGACCAGATACACAGGAGATGTTTACCTACTGTTATCTCACTCATGGAAAATATTGTAAGTTTATTATAGGTGTGGCTAACGTCACAGACTTCCAGAGAATGTACAGACACATGGCAAGACAGTGATTTATATAGATAGGTTTTATATAATAAATTCTAAAGTCATTTGAAACTGGTGACAGATTTATTCCAAGTTTTATTATGATTTATTTAAAGTATGTCATAATTTTGTTCTAATGATTTGTGATTTAAGCATTTAAGCATTATTTCATTGAACTGGAGAAGTTGGTTTCTTTTACACAGTGTGTAAGCTGCCTAGTATTACATGTATATTTTATATTGGCTATTAACATGTTTACAATCTGTTGTTTTTATTGGAGTCATAATTATGTGAATTTGTCCACGTTTACTTTCACCATTGTCTTTAATTTAATGATATTTCAACAGATGCTGATAATTCTAATCGTGATCAACTTGGCATGCATTTCTCATCACGTCTAGCTGATGATGTCATTTAGTTATTGCAATTTCCGTTGTCATCATCACTATTTTTTTGTTTGTTTAATACTCTATCCTCTTGTTATGATTTGCTGTGGAGAAATAGACTCGACTTTTATCAGAACGGGCATTATTTTTCCAAGTGAAATAACTTGATTTTATCAAGCACAATGGCTCTGGAAGAAACAAACACAGTATAAAGATGAATTTCCTTCTTCCTGTATAGAACAGAGAGAAAATCGCTTTTGCTTTGTTTGCTTGAAATGTAGGCCTACTCTTCAAAAACAAAAAAATTGATAATGTCATAGTATACATGTAGATGAAACATGTATTTTTTTACTCTTGAAATTTTGATAAACTTTTCAGCTGTCACAGTTTACAAAAAAAAAGAAAAAGATAAAAAAGATAAAATGATTTTTTTTCCATCTTCCTTGCAATGCTCGCACTATATCCAATATGTCTGGCCAAGGGTATGTCTGGAAATGGTTGGGGAAAAAATAAGCCGTTATTCCTGACCCTTTCAATGAAACACTACATGCAAACACTTGAACTTTGATGAACTTTTTATTCAGACTTTTAGAAGTGATAATTACAAGCACATTTCATCAGTGATGACTCAAACTGTCAATAGCAATCTGGATATTTGGTTTCTAGTAGTTGTCAAAGATCTCCAATTTTAATGATCTGTTACATTTTGTAGTGCTCATTCCCTCAAAATGGCTCTGAGAAATGTATAGAAAAAAAAAAAAAACCAAATGCAGCTGCCATACAGTTTACACTTTCATGCTCACATGAAAAAAATTTTGTAAACCCAATTTACATTTTGTTTTAGATGCTTATATTTTTTTAAAATTTGATTTGGCTGTCTGTAAAATTTATCTATAATATTGTTTGAAGCAATGTTCTTTCAATAAGGCATAAAATTCTTTTGATTAGTATACTCTTTGTTTTTCTGCTTGATTGGAAATACTGTTCTGTAGGAAAAGTAAGTACAGTGGATATATAATCTTGCAAGCAGCTGCATAGGGTCAGGTATCAAAAGGGCTTTATCAAGAAAACTGGATTTTATGATTATGCAGGAGTAAATTCTGAATTTGTTTATCTTTAGACAGAGGTCTTGTAGGTGAGTAATATTTCTGAGGAAGTGAGGGACAGCCAATACCTATCCTGATGCCAACAACCTTATACAAATGACAAATTTGACATTAGATTCATTTCAAGCAGTCACATGACATTTCCTCAACCTTATCCTGTTTTTTTCTGGCTAGAAAGGATAATGAAGTAAATGTATCAGGGTTTCACCTATGGAAGGGTTAAACTGCGCAGTATACATTGCCAGGTGAAGGACAAAGACTGAAAGAACTAATCTGAGCAATAAATTTGCTGGGTGAGAGGTCAGAATCTGGAGCATTAGGCTGAGCTACAAAGTTGCCGGATTAAGGATCGGGACGTGAAAGGTTTAAATTCAGCACTGAATTTGCTAGATGGAGCATGAGGACCTGAACGGCTTATTCTGAGCAGTAGATTTGTGAAACAAAGGACCTGGGCCTGATAAGGCTAAACTGAGCACCAAAGTTTTGCTTAATGAAGGACCAGGATCCTACTAGACGTGGCTGTGCAATCCTGTGAGATCAGGATTAAAAGGATTAGTCTGAACACTGAGGTTACAAGGACCTGAAAGGATTAAACTGAGCAATGAAATTGTTGAATGAATGACCATGACCTGAAAAGGTTAAAAACTGAACAGTGAAGCTGCTAGAACCTGAAAGGATTAAAGTGAGCAGTGATATTGTTGAATGAAGGACCGTGACCTGACAGGGTTAAAAAATGCTAGAATCTGAAAGGATTAAAGTGAGCAATGAAATTGTTAAGTGAAGGACCAGAACCCAAAAGTTAAACTGAGCACTAAAGTTGTGAGATAAAGACCTGGATTAAATTTGCTCACAGTCATATTGGGTAAACTATTGGGTTGTCTATTCAAAGTCAGTAAGACCACAGTCATAGTTTGCTAAGAGATGTCATATGGAAGTAAGGGGAAATTTCTATAGGGATTAACACTCAAACTATGAGTTCTCCTTTTTCTTATTCATACTGAACATGGACATTTTTTTTTTCATTTGGACAACCTGGGCACTGGTGTGTGAAATTTTGAATTTGAAAGAATGAATTCTTTTTTTTCTTAAATGTGGATAGTCTTTGCATTGGAACACAAATTGTTGAACTTGAAGAAATGAATTCCTGAAGACAAGTGGATATATGGATGGGCAAATGGCAGAATATATGGAATTTTGGATTGATGGCTGGCGTGAATGGGTAGAGGG
Source organism: Peronia verruculata (assembly GCA_038406235.1). Classification (NCBI taxonomy): domain Eukaryota; kingdom Metazoa; phylum Mollusca; class Gastropoda; order Systellommatophora; family Onchidiidae; genus Peronia; species Peronia verruculata. The sequence continues at coordinate 5,557 of JBCAUA010056769.1, forward strand.
ATTGATGGATAGATTTATAGCTAGATTATAACTGTATTATTGAAGATTTCAATCAATTAATGCAGACATGAATGAGGGCATAATCAACTTTGTCAATGAAAGAATCAATTAATTGAATGGATGGATGGATGGATGAATAAATGGAAATGGATGGATGGGTAGATGGGATGCATGGGCGGATGAATGGGATGGCTGGATGGAAAAAATAGATGCATGGATGAATGAAATAGGCAGATAGATGAACAAGTGAATAATTGAATGAGTGAACAAATGCAAAAATTATAAGGTGAATGCTTAATTTTTCATGGCCATTTTGAAAACTCTTTTTTTTTTTAGAGAAAATGATCTGAAAAAAAAAAAGTGTTTGTAGCAACCAGTGCTACATTTAATTGTGTAATCGTAGGTAATTTGGTTATTGACATTACACAGCATTACAAGAACTCATAAAAAGTTCTGAATCTGCCCAAGACTTTATGAGAAAATTGCAGTGGGAAAGAAAAAGAACTTTTTGATTGATTAGCTCCTCTTCAGTTTTAGACCACCAGTCAAGAATTTTACAAAAACTGCAGTAAGAGATTTAAGCAGTCCTCTGGATCTAAGGGGAAGATCACGTCCATGATTCTTGGAATTTATAAGTTTGACCTGAAAGGAGTTAAGGAACATGAGATGGAATTTTTTAAAAATTGTGTGAAAGCTAACTTAACGTCATCAAATGGTCTAAACCAAGACAGGTGTATAAAATAATCTAAAAGCATATTCTTAAGAACAATCCTAATCCATCATATTCATGCAACAGGTACCATTTTGGATTTTTGTTTATAAATTTGTTAATTCTGAAATCTTAATCCGTTGTCATGGCAATGCAGGACTCAGATTGTTTTCTAGCAGGTTTCTCACATTGTTTTATATGTGTATCAGGATCTAAAACAATTGTTGCAGTGAAATTCACCTTTACATATTTTTGTGTAAATTCAGTCTTGTGTCTCACTGGGATAAACTTTCAGACATGTCAAGAAATTGCTAAAGATATATATGTCTTGCGCCCAGGACAAATGAATCCGAAGTCGCGCTGGGTGAGTTCAGCCGTTTTTGACCTTTTTTTTTTTTACTTTTTTCTGACTATTATACCATAATATTTCTTTTTTTCAGATTAAAAAAGATTAAACTGTTGTTTTGTGAAAGCAAAAAAAAAAAAAAATTTGTATCTTACTAATCTTAGTCAGAAAGTAGTTAAGAATGGCCAAAAATGGCCGTATATCTTCATTGTGCGGCACCACTTCCAACTCATTTGCCCTGGTCGCAAGACATATGTAGCTCTATCTCCGGTAATCTGTCCAGATTGGAGGAAGAGCAGAGCACGATAAATGAGCAAGGGAAAACAACATCTCTATAACACAACGTGCATACGTAGTAAGACAAATACAGTTACTTTTTACTTTTTCCTTTACCTTAGGATATTGCAATTGGCCTTGTTTTTATTAGGAGATTCTGTCACTACAGGAATTGCAGGTAAAGGAGAGGCAGCTGCCATAAAACTTGCACCTACCACCCCACTGCAGAATACAGGCTACATATGCCAATCGCGTTATAGATGAGCATTGGACAGAGAAAAGGAATGATGACTTATTGATTGGATGTAAAGATTACTAAATGAATGAATAAATAAATGAAAGGGCAGTGCTTGGTTAGACATACATGGTTATTTTGAGCTTGTCCTGAAATCCAACATCGCTCATATGGTTGCGAACACTTCATTTGTTCAATAGTGTGAGTTGTCATGAGAGACACACACTTGGCTCCCTTGTTCAGGCTAGAGAATACAGTGTTATGTTAGCAGTTCAGACAAAATCCGTCATTATTGAGCTGCATGTCAGGATATCAACCTTGTCAAACAAGTGAAGAAGAAGAATGGAATCATTTGTCATAAACTTGAACTGAAGCTCCTGACATTTTGGGCCAATATTAACAATTCAGAATAGTCGAACTGAACAGCATCTGGAGAGATTGCAGTGTCCCTCTCCATCTGAATATGACAATACTGAACCATCTGATTTGGTTTTGTTGTATGGATGTGAATCATGGACAGAAGAAGAGATAATAAGAGAATTGAAGCTGCTGAAATGTATGTTTTTTTTCAAGAAGCGGTTCTGGATCAGTTGGGCACATAGAACTAGAAGAACAAATGAAAGTATATTAATAATCAGGAACAACAAAGAAAGTCCATATGAACAATAAACTCAAATTCAGATACGCAGGCCATGCATTACAGAGCCAAGAGACAAATTGCCAGAAAACTGTTTTTCAGGGTTAGACTGTGGCCAAAAGAAAACGAGGCAGACCATCCGTTTCTCTCACTGGATCTAGCAGGATGAGAATCGTTATTGGAACTAGTGAAGATCAGAAGAGGAACTCTAGTGGTTTCATTGACTGCAGCGGCCAGTGCTGTATCTGATGGTATGGACAGATAACAGATTTATAATGGGAGATCGTTTCGCAGATTTTCTGTCCCTCCCAAAAGAGAGACTTGTGTGAAGGGAGATCATTCAAGTAGCCATATTACTTCCTTTTATGAGACAAAAGATGTGTTTAGTAAGTAGTGTAAAGAGGAAAACATTTACATCTTGTCATTCAAAAGACTGATTGCAAAAAAAAATATGATAAAATTATAACAATAAGAAGAAAACATTCTCTTTACCACATAATTTTCTTGGAATTTTTCATGTGGTGTATTTTTTAAGTTAAGGGTTCAAAAGTGGGTTGTTGGTTTTTTTTTTTTCCCTCTTTACACTGCTGGTTCAATCCCTCTTTTGTCTGGTAAAGGGAAGTAACAGGACTTAGCACAAGTATCTCCCATTCAACATTTGTCTAAAGGAAGATTGTCTGACCAAAACTTCCATTTTACTTTATAACAAAATGCTCAAGTTCCCAGTTGTTCATTTGTGAATTAATTATTGTTTCAATCTCAGTCATTTCTTATTTACCTATTGTATATGTAACTATTTTGCCAGTACCATCAAGCACGCTTTTATGACCTTATTCACTGAATGAATAAGTGAAGAGTTCCAACTCAATGCCTGCTATATTGGGCTCAAACATTACTCTGGGATATTGATATGTCTATCATGTATTAATTTCTTATGTATTTACTGTGCATGTGTATGTATATGTGTGTGATCAACTACATGTCTGTGAATGCAATTTATACTTGAGAGGATAACCGTTATGGAAAAGAATCTCTCAGGAGAATGTTTATAAACTTTCTACCATGTATCTTTTATCACTCAATGTCAGCTGACCCGTCTATCCAACCACTATCCATCTGCCTATCTATTCTCCTTTCCATCAATTCTCTTCATCTCTTGACATCAGTTATCTCACTCACTGACCCATCTATCCATCTATCAATTCTTCAACCCATCCATACATCCACCCCCCCTCCCCCCAATCCATCTATCCATCCATTCATCCATCCATCCATCCAGCCATCCCAATTGTTTTATCTGGCAGCATATCAGGAAAGTGTTTACTGTCTGTGGTCCAACAAGATATAGATCTTTGAAAACTATCTCAGGGTTTCTTATTGGCAAAGCATGGCATGCAGAGTAAAAATCACTTCTTTAAAATGTTTTTGTTATTAATCTTTAAGTTACGTCTTTGAGAACATGATTGATTTACAAAACCGAGTTATCGTTTTTCATGGGCTTGTGTTTTTTTTTGTATGTTCCAAATTAATATTATCACCTGTTTAGGATCCAAGATTTTAGTGAGTCTCAATCACTTGGACATTCAAATTGTTGAATCTAAACATCTCCTTTGTTTCTTTTTCTCTTCGATCACAGATATCACTTGAACATGAAAAAAATACAGCAGTTTCTCTTTCTATGCCTTTTTTCATGTGTGTTGTATTGACCAGTTTCAGCTACTGGCTCAAACTGAGATTTTATTTGAATTTAACTGGATGTAACTCAGCATGCATGCATCCTAATAAATCAGTATCGCATTTAATCATGTGATATATTATTTTATCATTATTTTTTTGTTTTTTTGTTTTTCATTTTTTAAAAAGGTTTGTTATTTTCATTGTTTTTTTCAAAGTTTTTTCTTTTCTTATTTTTCATTGTAATAATCAAGGTAATTTTTTTTGTTTTGTTTCGTTCCTGCCAGAGCCATGAACTTTGCATGAACTGTGATAATAATTATGAGTTTGTTATGTCAATATTATGCAAAGAGGCTGTGTATAGATTGTAATCTAGCCTCTTTGATGACAGATAGTCTTATTTATTGCATTTATAGATATGCATTCATAACATTGTAAATGTACATGTATTGCCAGAGAAAGTTAGTTGCATGTTGTATCACCATGCACTGAAATTATAGTTAAGAAAAAAAAAAGATTGTGTAGAGAACTTAAAAGGAAACACATAATTTAAGGATCTCAGCCCTGCTACTGAAAGAGAAATGCTCACACCTAAATATAGTTCTACATGTAGTAACTTGATCAATGGAAGACCCTTAACTGAAACAAAAGGCTTTTGTAAAGTCAGCACAAAAGCTCATATTCTTACTAAAATAAAGCAGGACTGGATGAAAGGAGTCAGACTTTGTTGATAAACTCAAATGTTTACCTATGGTGGGATTACAGGAATTTAACTTTGAATGTGAAAATTTTGACAAAGTTTTAGGTATATGAGCAATTTTTTTCAGCCGGCAGAGTTACGGCTTTTTTTGCCAAATACAAGAGGTATCATACAAATTTTACAAAGAAAAAAAAAAGGAATTAAAAAATCACTTTTTCTCTTTGTATTTGAAATATCTGAGGCAAAATAGTTATGAAAAAATGATCACAATGAGAATACCACACATTTATCATATCCTGAGTTTGTCATAATTTTGATTTTAAAAAATAAGATAAAAGGTGAATATTTCTTTCTCGTCTTTTTTTACTTGTGTTATACCTCTCGCACTTGACGAAGAGAAGTGTCTCGCACTTCACGAAGAGAAATAATTCTTTTGTCAGTCAAAAAGGCACTTTAATTTTTTTCACCAGATGAGAATTGTATTTGATCAGTTCTATTATCAAACACAAAGATCTTGAACAAGCAGCGTAATGAGGGGAAAAAATCACTTTTGCGTTAAGTTGCTTGAAGCACACACAATGGAAAATTGTTAAAAAATTCATGATGTAAGGAAAATGATTTTTTTCCTTCATGTAGTAATTTTGTCAATCTTTTTTTTTGTATGCCATCTTATGTGACATGAAGAAAAACTGATTTTTTTTTTCTTCTTTACATTGCTTGCTTGCTCTCAATGCTCTTTGTTTTTGGCAAAGGGAAGTAATAGAATTGATCAAGAACAATCCCAATTAATTGTTCCCATTTTACCTTTCACAGACACCTCGCGAGCTCAGTTCTTTGTTGTCCTGTCTCCATTTTGGGTGAGTTGGAGACATGTCATGTGAAAAAGGGATAGTAAGTCTACCTACCATATACTGTAGTCATTTCACCAAACACTTGCCCAAACAGGTGTATTTTGTTTTATCATTTTGTCCTATCTCCTACCATGTGCAAAAACAGTTGCTGAACACAAGTCAATTTTCTCAGAATGTGAAAAATGGAGATAGGGCAACAGAGAACTGAGCTCTGTCCTAGAAGATGAAGACTTGATTTTTTAGGATCATTTCACACAATCACAAACTGATTTCATTCTGATTTTTCCAACCCGTTCTACATGATTGTGTCCTGTATTCCTATTGTTACCATGGTGGAACACATCGTCGGCTGTATGACAAAGGGCCAAAAAGGTAACAACCCCTGTACGACAAAGAGGTGAACATTTATTTTCTCTATTTTCTATGCATGACAATGGGGGGGGGGGGGGGGGCTCGTTTTCCAAT
>JBCAUA010056779.1:0-11449 GCA_038406235.1 Peronia verruculata
CCACCCACCCACCTCTGTCAGCTAGACGTGACTGTAGGCTAAAAATATAACATCATTGGTGCGCTCTCTCTCTCTCTCTCTCTCTCTCTCTCTCTCTCTCTCTATATATATATATATATATATATGATGTACCAGCTACTGGTACTGACAATAGACCCAGAATTCAGAACTTGCCCGACTTGTCAGTGGCTTTTCAGACCTGCTTGCCCAGCGGAAATTTTACTTGCCCCTGGCTATGGGGCAGGCGATTTGTCAAGCCCTGAGTATACAGTTTTGTACGAGTTTTAGATATCTCAACATTTTTCTATAACCATACATATTGATTTACATTGTGATAGAGGAATGTTTTTACAGCGAGTATAATGTCTTATGACTTCAGTCATTTAAATGCAATGTGAAATGACAATCAGGGGATGTCACTTCAATAGCAGTTTTACTCTTCATCTCTTTTCTTGATTATTTGGTGACAATTGGTTTGTTTCTTTTTGCCTTTGGTAAACAGTGGTAGTCCAACTCCGAGTGATTCCAGTTCTCAGAATGCGGCTATCGGCTCTCAGGCACTAACAGCTGCGGCAATGAAGCGGGAGGAGACGGCCAAATTGACTGCTTCTCTCAGCAACTATTACAATGAGAAACTGATCGGGCACGTCATAGGATGGCAGGCTGATATGCTGGAGAAACAGGTGGGTTTGCACAGTTACTTTTTTTTTTTTTTTCATCAATTCTATACTTGTCTCTATAATAAGATTTTCCCTGCTGCAGACTTTTTGGTTTCAAATGGAGATGCTCTAGTGGGACTGAAAAAGATTCAGATGTTTAGTTCAAATGACCAGCTTTGTCAGTAGAGTTCAGCAAAATATGGGGAAATTCCATCAACAAAGAATGTTCGCCTTACTTCTTCACTTGATACTGTTATGATGAATAAGAAATTTATAATGAAAACTCTTCTCTGTGAATGACATTCTCTAATGAATAACACTCGTAACCAATTGAACTGAGATACTCTCCAAATAATAGTAGTGAGTAGTGTTTGTTTATAATTATGTAGAAAGAGGCTGATATACTTCCGCCCCAAACCATGATTTTCGACTATTATCAGAAATGAGGCAAAATCATGAAAACAACAGCACTTAGCTTCATTATGATTGTATCAATGTGTTTGATGGCTGATGAAGTTATCAGTATTTTTTTTAACTTATATTCCATTGTGACTATGGACTTCAAGATCAAATTTTGTTTATAGAGGTACAAGATTATTTGCGAGGGAGAGATAAATGGTTTTAAGAAGCAGGACCTTGTTGAGTTGTTTGTGTGAAGTGTTGAGAGTCTAGGCATCGAGTTGGAGCAAGGTTGTATTTTAGAGTGTAAGGCTGAGAGCCGAAAGAGGAAATTGACAGTACCAGCTAATGGCAGAAGCATAAACTAGCCCATTCCTTTGCAGCTTGGTTTGTGTAATGGTTCAAGCCAAATTCTAATGTTAAAAGCATTTGATAGCTTACCTTGCCTAGTCGAGAGACTGCGAATGCCTCATGTTTGCCTCCCCTCCTGGTTGTAAACTTACCTTCTGCAGGAAACCTTGTTGAGTTTGTCTGGAAATCTTGGCCAACTCTATTTGTGAACTTCACGTGCATTAGTTAGCAGGGGATAAATTTCAAAATGAGGCAAGGAAATTTACAAATGTAAACTTATTTACAATAATTCAACAATACAACTGTTTCTTTCTTTTTTTTTTGCTGACTGAAATGCGACAAAAAAAAATGCGACCAAAAATTATGGGCATCTGCTATGTAATGATAGGAAATTTATTTTTTTAGTGGCACATTGTAACTTTCTGTTCTTATTGGCACAATATAACTTTCTGTTCTTATTTCAGGCTACTAAATTGTGGGAGGAGTCGATGGTGAATGGAAGTCTGCAGTTGAGCCAGATCTCAGTGGAGTTGAAGAAAGCCCGCTCTCAAGTCCGAATAGCAGAAATCCAGTCCACATTACATGAACAAAGGTGAGCAAGAGAGTCAATATTGTGATGTGTTCCTGCCAGGTTCTTTGTCTAAATTTCCAGCTTGACTCTTGGTATATTTACCACAGTGCCTTGTATGTGTCAGAATGAAGAATATCTAAGAGTTTTGCCTTGTGGCAGTCCTTGACATTAAATGAATATGAAAATTTTCAAATTTCATTATGTCTGGCTATTTGATAGTTCAGCTTGTTTAAAGTTTCATATTTGGATGCATAGCATTTCTTTTTCAGATTTCAGGAAGTTTTTGAAATCTGTTTTGAAATTTCACCCTCTTCAGGATTTGTTAAATTTGGATATGATATTTCACCTTATATAGATGAAGTGGTTTCCACCATGGCAGTGGGATATGATACCATATTTACTTTCTTTTGACAGAATAATGTCTTCAGACCAGCAGCGGCAAGAGATTGAAAACCTGAAAACTCCTTCGTCTTTTTTACCTTCATGACAGCAAGCCCCTTGAGGGAGAGTGGGTATTATGGAAGGGGTGGGGTTGGAGGGGGGGATCAGACAGAGATGGGGTGGATGGGGCTGTGGGAGTGTACAAAACAAAGTGGGAACAGTTTTTCTTGAGGCATGTGGTGTAGTGGAGAAAATCTGGGAATGCTTGTGTACTGTGTGACTGATGTGATTTTTGAGTGTTGCCATATGTGGGAAACTTGAGATCTGAGAATGAGACAATAGAACATTTTTAACCAATGAATGTGTAGGTCACAGGAAAGTGAAGGTTGATTTTTTTTTTTTTAAACTTATTTATTTATTATTAAAGATTTTATTCATGTTCTTGGTTCATGGTTTTGTTTTAAATGACTTCACGTTCCTGTATGGAAAATACCCTTTTTTTAAGATTGTTTGTTTGTTTGTTTTTTTTTTTTTTCCATTATTAATGATGATTGTGATTCCGAGAATGCCAAGTCTGTGACTGGAATGTAAAGCATTTGATAACCCTGAACAATCTATGTGTTAAACTTGCCATTTTGTTTCCATATCTTGCACTTGAGCTCCTCAGAAGTTCCCTGAATGTTTTATCATAGATCACTGTAGCTTAAAGAGACAAGGAGAAAATAATGACATGTGGGTAGACCCCCAAGAAAAAGTTACTGATTTTTACACATTTTTTTGCTTATGTTGTGATAGTTGAACAATCAGATGCAGATAGAAGGAACAAATCGTTGTTTGTATCGGATGATTCTTAGGAAACTTCTATGTGATGATGTTTTGCCAGAAGTCAGTCTTTTCATGTTGACACCTTTCACAATAGCCGAGATAGAGAGAAAAAAAAAAAGCTATCATGAAAAAAAAAAAAGCTATCATGAGCATAGTATTATTCAGTATAGATAACCCAGTATTGACATGCTGTGAAAGGGAAATACTGACACGTGTTTGTGTCCCTGTAGCTAAGATTTCTGTTTTATAGCCATAGAAATTTGCAAGATGATTGAACATCATCTCCTTGTTGTTTTGGTTTACAATATTATTTGAAGACCTCAGAATAAAAAGTACTCAGATCTATATTTTGAGAGGTTATCTTGCAAAAAGAAACCCCTTTTTTTTCTGCCAGATCGTATGCTATTCTTATTATTCCAGTTTTATATGTTACAATGTTTGGATGTTTGCATCGTAAAATTTGATTATTAGTATCTCACTTTTTATTACTATTATTTTTTTTTTTTTGTTTTTTTTTTTATGTGGGCTTTCTTGATCTTGGCTGAAAATTGGGGAAATTCGACTTGGATATCCTTTATTCTAGGAGCATCGATCTTCAGTTTGCTATATTTATGTTGATTAATCACTCACTTTTGCAATGTTAACTATCTCACTTTCAAGCTTGGTTCTTGGTTATTGTTTTTTTTCAGCATTTTGTAATAGAAACGAGAAATTGAAAAAGGCACATGACGTTTTACATGAATAGAGAACATAGGTAAGAGCCTTTAACTGAAGAAAGTTGGAGTGGATCTTGAATGAAAGGCATCACTCAGATCCTATTAAAACTTTTTATAAATATTGCAACCAGGGCAAATGAGTCGGATGTCGCGCCGGGTGATAAAGATCTATGCCGTTGTTTTTTTTTTGGTTTTTTTTTTTTTCGTTTTTAACCACTTTCCGACTAAGATACTAATTTTCATTTTTGTTTTCACAAAACGACAATTTAACATTTTTTAAACTGAAATAAAAAGGGGGGGGAGGGGGGTATCATAGTCATAAAATAGTGAAAAATGGCCAAAACGGCTGTGACCTGAACTCACCTGTCACGAGTTCCAACTAGTAAACGATCGGTTGGCTTATATGGCCAGCGTAGATTGCAAGGAGTTGAACTGGTGTGTAGAACCCAGTTTGGCATAAACCTTTTTACAGATACAGCCATTTGCAAACTTGGGCAATTCATGAGCTCATTTCTCTGTTGCCCTATCTCCATTTTTCACATTTTGAGAAAATTGGTGAGTTGTGTTTTGCAACTGTGATTTGTACATAGGGGATAGGAGAAAATGATTTTCAAAATATACATGTTTGGGCGAGTGATAGATGAAATGACTACAGTATATAGTAGATTCACTATTCCTGTTTCACATGACATGTCTCGCAACCAGTCAAAATGAGACATATGTCAATTTTTCACCATATGGAGTTTTTGGTATCATGTAAAAGCTTATTTTATACCCTTTCAGGTAGTAAAAAAAGTTTTGCGCTGACTCTATTCTAGCCAGAGATATTGCAGTTTAAAGAGGCACAGGGGGTCCACTCAGCAATGGACGGAATTCCGAGTAAATCGAGTTTAAATGAACGGCCGTACACATAAATCTACATGCCTATCTCATAAAAAACCCGATTTTAATCAAGTTATATGTATACCTCGAGGGTAAGAATGATACTGTCTTGTTTAGAAATGAATGCACTTTCGATTTCTGCAATTAAAAAAAAATTGATATCTGACCCCCCTCATCACATTCAAAGCCTGATTTCTCCGTTCTAGCCCAGCGACTTGCGTCTCATTTCGACTGACCGCGAGACATATATCTCCAAATCACCCAAATGGAGATGGGACAACAAAGAACTGAGCTCACGAATTGATAATCCTAATTAAATTTGGTCATTTGTAATTTTTTTTTTTTTTTTGCCCCTAGACATTTTGCAAACTTCAAGCAAACCAAGCTTGAAATCTCTTATTGACTGTGAAATCAACTTAATACTCGCTGAGCAAGACCTGATGGCCACAGTTATTCTTGTGCATTCGCGGAATCTTTTTCTCATTATATATGTTATATAAGGCACCTTTTGTTTTTTGTTTTTTTTTAAAGGAAAATTGTTGCACAATTGGTGTTGAATGTAAAATATTCTCATAGAACTGAGAAAAGATAAAAAGTATCATTATCATTACATTTCTTGTAAAGAGCAAAGATGTTCGACCAATATATTTGTGTTTCAGTACTGGAGAAAAATCTTGATTAATGATAAATTCTTCACTATTGTTTTCTATTGACACAGATTGGAGGAATATATTGGGAGAAGAGTGGGGTATCCCAAGAGTGATTTTTATCTAACCTTTAGTGATAGATATTTATAACTTTATATCCACACAAGCATGATCATTTAGCTGTGAACTTTGGAAAGAAAATTAATCCTGACTCCAGTGAGCAGGGTACAATGAAATTCTGCAATATCTAGTACATGATGCTTACGTGGGGAAAAAAATGTTTGATGTAAATAGATTGAACCAAATCTAGTTACTTCAGGAGACCTGAATTTCACACATAATCTTGTTGATATCTTGCATATTTCTGCCATCCCGTAGAACAAGTGAAAGCAATTATTTTGATGAATTAGTGAAATTTGAGTGAGGTAAAATGCTACTCTTGATGTGTAGCTGAATACAAAATTTTTAAAAGTTGTGATAAAAATATCGAGATGGCGAACTTATCCTTTGTTTTGCGGGCTTTTTGTTACCATTGTACATTGGCTTTTGTCCGGGTTTTATTTTAAAAGTGTGGAGCTCATTTGGAGGGTGTCATGGATTGCATGTTCAAAGTGAATGCCAAATGGACTTCTTATTGAAAATCTAAGTAGGCTGAATGCTGTCTTGAACACATGCCACTCTGAAATAACAGTGAGTGTCATGAAATATATTTTTCAGTGTTACATGTTTGCTTGAGTAATGAAATCATAGACAGTTTTCTACAACTCCATAATTTTGTTTTTCCTCTGATTCAAGAATCTTTGAAAAGAATTACAGAACATGGCAGCTTATTGGGACCAATAGTTTTGAGCTAGACCTTCTGTTGTTTGGCTGCCCTTGCAGAAAGACCATTTCTTCATGATAAACTCACTGTATCTTATGAGGCATGTGTTCATAGTGTGTATTGTTATTGTAAATTAAATTGCAATGCTCGTAACTGCTAAATCCACAATAGAGGAAATTCCATCGTCCCATGATTCTGGCCTTGCATGGGCCACAAGTTTGCCTCACCACAGTCTTAACCCTGTTATGGGATACAGTCTTAACCCTGTTATGACAGGTAGAAAACTTATGACGGAAACTCACTGTGAGTGACAGGAAATTAAGAGCCTTTTGAACCTAGATTCTCTTCAAATAACAATAGTAGTGAGTACTGTTAATGATTCAATTACGCAGGGAAGCACCTGACCTACTTCTGGCAAGAAATCTTGTAGTTTACTGTTTTACTGAGAAACAAAAAAAAAAAAGTTTTTCCAAAACTAAGGGTATACCCTAAAAACACTTGTTTCATTGGTTTGTGGACACAAAAGAGATAGTCTACATAACAGATATGGAAATGTCAAATGTTTGTAGTAGTTCAATAATCATGCAGTTATGAGCTTTGTGATTTACAGCAGCAGTATTTGTCGTTAGCTATTTGTTGGCTTCTCAAACTATGAAAGCTATTTGTTGGCTTCTCAAACTATGAGAACTTGGAATTTCCTCCTGGAGGTTTGATTTGTCAGCAGTGGCGAGAATAGCATGTTGGGTGTGAGAGATATGGCAGTGACCTGAGGTCATTCACGGTAACAGAAAGAGCAGTAGTAGTACAAGATGGTATGTTCTTTTGACATTTGTATTTCTTCCGTGTGTAGGATGGATACACTTTGTAGCCTTGTGTGGACGAGAGATTTGTTGAAATTGTTGGAGATTCGCATACCTCAATTTTGTCATTATAATTTATTTATTTATGATAATCTCTGCTTGTTTAGGCGTGATTGTTTCATCAGCTATGGCCTTCACATTCATTATTTTTAACAGTTACCATAAGGAACACGTACACATACACAATTTAGCTTGCTTTCTTCCCTCCCCTGCCCCCCCCCCTTTTTTTTTAAATATAAATTAAATATTTTAAAATCACAAATGAAATTATCTTAATTCACTCAGCTGCATATGAATTTAATTTTCCCTTTGTTCTCTCTTCTTCCTCGCCCCTTTTAGATATTTTTTTTTTTTTCTTTTTTTCTTTCTTCATCTAGTTTTTTGTTTTTGTTTTTATTGAAATGTGCTCTGGATCATATAGACTAATGGCCTCAGGTGCATGTAAATGCAGATTATAAAGTATTTGAAGACTTCAGTGGAAAAACCAGATGAGTCACATTTACTACGAAGGGAGTAAAACAGAGATTAAAAGTTTAGAAATCTGTAGTTTTTCACTGTATACCCATTGAAAAATTCTTTTTAGCAGAACTTACCTGGTTTTTCTGAAATATTGTTCTGGTTAACAAATCTTATCGGTGGGTTTTATAACTTATAACATCGGGGCACTAACTCATTTTTCACAAAGTGTGATTTGTCCAATTTCCCTACCGGAGTCTTCATTTGTCAACTACAGGTAAATCAGTAGGTCCATCGGGTTGTTGAGCCTGCCAGTTCTTGATAGGCTCGCATTTGGCCTGGGTCTGCTTTTACTCTGTAGAGGACAAGAGGTCCAGACTTTTTTCATTGCAGTCTTTTGCAGATCAGTGTGTGCACTTCAAATGGATTGTGATACTTAAAGTTGTCTATCTTTTTCCAATGTAAGACAAATAGGTCTCAAAACGGTAATAATGCTATAACTGATAGTCAAAGGAAACGTAACGAGGACAATTACCACAGCCACTTCACCAAGAGTAAGTTTCGGTTCTACATTGATATGTCCTCTTTCCGATCTTAATCACAGTCAGTATTCATCGTGTCGGAGTTACACTTCACTACTTAAGTCTCATCAGGCGATACAGTTTTCTCAGATCTTGAGAGCAATATGTCAGTATTATACATAAATGTTACATATATGGCAAAGCTTAGCTTTTGAAGTATCAAGATTAGTGAAATTAATTGGACTACATGATTTGCCTTGAGGGATATTTCAACACTATTCTTTTTTTTTTTTTAAAGAATCGAAACTTTTGAAGTGGCAATTGATTGAGATGGGCACACTACCTTGGCACTCATGGACATTGTGCACCTTGCTAGTTTATTCCGCTCGTGTTGTTTAGGTATGGTATTGGGATTACTTGTCAAAGTCACCACTAACAGTCGGATAGGACGTGTCATTTAGGGCTATATTTTCCTTCACATCCTGTTACTTCTTCACTCTTCTGCACCTAATCATAAGCATTCAGTATGCCTTTGCCATAGATCAAGTTGATAAATGAGATTTGATGTGTGGGACTCAACAGGAAATACACGTACACGCATGTATTTTGTATGATCAGTTAATATCTGGACCATTTAATTCATCGCTTTTTTGCTGTGTTAATCATTTTGTCACTTTTTTTTTTTTCCCTGCTTTTTTTCTTTATTTTTTATTTTATTTTTGTTTCTTTTTATATGGTTATGTTTATTTTACATTTGTTTTATATTTACATATAACTTGTTACAGTATCTTTATTTTTCAGGGGCAATGAACTTTCTCTCTCTTTTCTCTCTTTCTCTCTCTCTCTCTCTCCAACTTGGTTGAATTTGTTGACTGGTGTTACTTGAGGCCATTGCATGCTTGTAATGTTAATGTATATTTTTCTGATAAAAAAAAAAAAAAAGCTTTGTAAATATCACATCTTCCCTCATATTAGTTCAGCTTTGTTGACTATCTCAGAACGTTTTTATCATTATTATTATTACTTTTTTTTTTGTTTATTCTTCATTCATCCTGTTATATTCACACATAGATCATTATAATTATTACATGTAATTTATTTTATAGGAACCAATATGAAAGAAAAAAAAAACAACAAACAAAAATGAAATATAGGCAACAAAACACTACTGGTATGAAAGATGGAATAAACACTGGGTGTATAGATTTTTTTTTAACACCTTGTACACGTCACATTCACTACCATCTTCATGTATTTAATATTATAACTATTCATTACAGACGTTGTTTTTAGTGAATTTGCTTGGCTTTGTGGTCTCAAGCAGAAATGAACATTGTGAATAAAATTATTTCAAACTTTTACAGAAATATGGTCTGCCTTGTGATTTGCTTACTGGTCATTTCTGTGTGTGTATGTCTATGTGCGTGCATGCATGCCTGCTTGTTTGTTTGTCTGCCTGTCTGTCTGTCTCGCAGTTGCCCTCTGTCTCTCTGTCTACATGTATCTCACTCTAGCTCAGCAGTGTACATGTATCTGTCTTGTCTCTGTAGCTCTGTCACACAGTCTTGTCTTTCTGTCTCACAGTCTTGCTATCTCCCACTCTGTTTTGCTATTTCATTCTCTCTCTCTCTCTCTCTCTCTCTCTCTCTCTCTCTGTTTCGATAAGTGCTGTTTTTGCTAATGCTGTCCCAATGTGGATTGTTACATCATTATTTTGCTAATGGTATTCCGATGTGGATTGTTCATCATCAGAAAAATTAGATCCCTTCCCGTTTGCTCGACTCAACAGTTTGATTGATAGATTTATTTGTTTCGTTAGTTATTTATTGATTTTGTTTTTTAACCAAACTTTGCACATACACGGACACACACGCACACACACACACACACACACACAACTTTGCTCCTTTTGTTTCTAAGTTTAAGCCATCAGAAAATCTCAACAATTTATAAGTGCAAGTGAAGTAAAATTTCATGGAATTGTGAGTTTCTCGCATTTTGTCCATTGTATCTGTTTCTAATGAAACGGACAAATTGTTTCGATCTCCATTTTTATCTTCTTCACGATACCCAATGAACAGCCTGATCCCAAAGGGAAGTAATTTTACTGGTGAAAAGCACCCCCCGCCCTCCCCTGCACTCCCACATCCCCCGATTCTCACTTTGTTCCAAATTAGAGCGAGGTCAGGAATGATCTGGCAGAATCGGTCAAAAGGAACCGGGAAAGGAAATCAACTCATGGGCACTTACTTAATGGGCACAGACCTACATGTACATATATATATTTTATGTAGGCTACACATCACAGGCCTATCTTGTTCAAAGATCTCTGATGAGATCGTCGTGGCCATGTGGTTAAAATCTGCTCCGTTATGAACAACTCACGCCCTGGTTACGGATTCGATCGCGGATCTCACCATCGTAAAATGGGGAGGATTATAAGGTGTATTTTTTCAGTGACTCAACAGTCCTCTGTCTTCGTGGATAGGGAGGTAGAATCTATAGCCTTCTCGGATAAGGACCTGTATGTACGTTACGCGCATTAACAACCCTTGACAAAGCCCGTTCAAAATCCGGTGAAGAGTGGGCGGAAACTCAACTGTCTTAGCAAGATTTCCAAATTCCAAATTTCTACCCACCCAAGAACACAAACAAACAAATAAACAAACAAAAACTTCTTCACACTAACAAGATAACCACATAAAGCCGGGATATCTAATCCTACTTTCTTAAGAATGAAAGGACTTTTTATTTATTTATTTTTTTAAGGGGCTCTGATTTCCCAGTGAAGTCAATTTATTCTGAAATGCACTGTATAAGCTTTACTCCATGACTCAATGACTCAGGAGACTAGTTGTCAAGCAATACGGATATTTTACACTTGCAGGTACTCTGAAATGGATTATATATTTCAGAGGATTGCACTACAGTTGATCCTCCCCTCCCCTCCATGTCTTCTTTCTTTCTCAATATCTTTCTACTCTGTTTCATGAATTGTTACCTTTGCCAAACTTCATGTTCTTTATAATACGACTCGTTTCTCTCTAAAACTCGTTAACTTTTCTGCTCGTCCTTTCTCGTCATCCTCTGTTGAGAAACTGTTGAAATCCACAATATTTTCACATCACATTCTTTCTTATAGGCCTACTGTATAGTATATTAGACTATTAGACGATAGATTTATGCAGTATTTGAATGTGCGTATGTATGTCAGATAGACAGGGAGACAGACAAAGGCAAGCAGACAGCAGATGGACGGAGGCACAGACAGTCAGGGAGACAGATAAATAAAGGAATAGATAGATAGATAGATAGATAGATAGATAGATAGATAGATAGATAGATAGATAGATAGATA
>JBCAUA010056790.1:0-11449 GCA_038406235.1 Peronia verruculata
ACCTCTTTTGTCTGGCAAAGGGAAGTAAAAAAAAAAAATGGTCAAAATGATCTGCCCTTACACAAATCCCTCTTTTGGAAAGGGCAGATAATCTGCGAAACGATCTCTCTTTGCTTTACCGCCCACGGCCTGAAGTTTTAACTCTTCGTATGACTGGATTACAGGAATTAGAATTCCCATGTGTTCATTTGATGAGCAGAGCTGGCTAATACAAATTTCGTACAGTTCAGTTATTATCACATGAAATGCAAACAGTACTAAGAGATCTTTCACTATAACCCTTGTATTAATGAAACTAGACTTCGGATGTATTTTTTACAAGCTTTAGTTCTGGAATAAAGGAATAGGCAGCACACGGCCAATATTGTCGATATGTCAGAGGGCATAACACAACATACAGAGGAGATTCGACTCAGTTATGGTGTCACATTCCTTTTTATACTTCAAAGCAAAATCTCACTCCTAAAGAAGCCTTTCTCTTCTGAAGGCGGCCTCATTGTAAGTTGCTTATACACTGTTTTAACCCTATCTGGTAGGCAAATTTCTGGTAGAGTATCATTCAATCCGACCTCAGACTGGACCGATCACTATCATGAACATTGTAAAAGTTAATCTTTGAGATGATTTATAGCCACAGAATGAATTCAAAATTGTGATAGTCTGACATATACATTTGTACTCTCAATCTGTGTGTCTGTGTATATGAAACCTTTGCTTGGTGACGTGCACGCCTCCATGTTAGTTTTTCCTCATGCTCGGCAGGTGATGATTCGAGTTATCAACCTGGAGACAAAACACGAATGGGTGTGGTCCAGGGAGAAATTCCTCAACCGGAAGTTCGTCATGCAAGAAATGTACCAGAATTACCTGGACGGCGAGGACTGGGATCTACCAAAGGTGAGTGACCTACTTAATTTAAGCGCCCCGCTGCAGTGGCGTGGACTTACAATGTCTGTATTGCAGTACTGTTCATGATGAGAGGGAGGGGGGGGGCGGGGAGTTGGGAGGGAGGGAATCAATATCTGATGTAATATCGCTCCTATTCTCAACTCGTACAATAATAATGGCATCCTTCACACATGGATCCTAGAGAACCAGCTCCAGGAGGTTGAAGGGCTTACAAAGAATGTTACGTTACACAAAGCCTCAACAACCTAGTTGCAGTGCGTGACTAAGTTGCCTCAAATAGATTTCAGATCAGAGTTTCAGAATCAGCCGTGGCGGCTAAGACTCTGTCTGTGGGTGATGGTGTCCTTTGATCTCAAGTACTGATAGTGTTATGTGACATACACATATAACAGACAATTGTTCCTTGTTAGAGGATTTCCATCCATGTCCCATGGAGACGTTCACTGCACCAACTATCTACAACCTCTGCGTACAAATAAAACGTCTGTTTGGAAATATTTATGAAAGAAAATTGATACAGATATAGTGTAAGAAATACCTCAAATATTCATTGACATGGGCTGGTGCAGTCACGGGGTCGAATTCTTTTAAATATTTTATTTTGTTTTGTTTTTAAAAGTTGATTTAGATCCAGGTGAAAGACTAACCTTATGCACAGTCCTGGTTTGGAAGTACTGCTTTCTATATTTACTTTGTGGCCACGGTCATGACAAGCCCATTCTGAAGATAGAATCCATTTCAAATATCTATGTTTTTTTCTAGATAATAATATTTATTGCTGAAGGTGTTTTGGTGGTAAGATGATCCAGTGTAGGGAATCACTCTGTCCAGCCTCACAAGAAAGGTGTCACAATGCAGTCACAATCAGGAATCGTCAGTCTTTGCCCGTCTGAGACTTAGGAAACTTAAGACATCTTCAAATTCATAATTCATATTTCCGAGGTCCATACTCCACTTAGCCCACCCCTGTTATGGTTGTCATCTAAGAACTTGGGCTTGCTGTCATAAAAGTAAAGTAAGATATTAAAATACTTGAAACAATGCAGCTACCAACATCATGACCTTCAATGAGTAATCTTGGGAAAGGCTTCCAATACATGCAGTGTTAACAGAAAGTGAATTGTCCAATTTTGCAGGAAAAAGATCCTTTCGATGAGGATTACAACACAGAATTCCATATCGGCAGCGTCAAAGTCTGGCTTCAGTCCATGGCCTTCATGGTGAGTACAGCACGAGGCTGCATTTGTTAAGATTTTCCTTTGGGCCCTAAATTGAATAATTTGCCATGGAAGAATAGAGTGTCGTATTTTTATATGGTCATCGAGTCACTGAACAGGATTAGCTATTGATTGACTGAGATGCTAAATGATTGATAAGCAGAGAGTCGACCAATCGATAGATCGATAGATCGATTGTTCGATTGATCAATCGATTGATTGATTGATCGATTGATTGATTGATTGATTGATTGATTGATTGATAAATGGATTATAACTTTTCTTCAGCACTTTTATGTCCTTCTTATCGTATCACTGATCTTGTGGTGCTTATGAGTAATTTTGGGTAAATGATTATTACATCATCGGGAGGTTGCTTTCAGGTCATATGTATAGATCTATTCTGTAGTGCTTCTGTGTATGTGAAAATTATGTACATACGACCTTCTAGCATAACTGTACAGTTATTTTTCATTTACTTTAAACAGTAAGGATACAGATTGTAGTGCGAAGACTCTGATTTCATAAATGAACAAATGAGAAATCAGGATCAGGCCGAGGTTTTATGTTGGTAATAAAATTCTTCATGAGAGTGAGAATAGAGGTCTTACATTACCTCTGTCCATTCTCCCTGTCCTCAGATCGAATCCAAGGAGCAGCTGGAGATTACAGACTATCGGGGTGAAAATGTTGGCCTTCTCAATGTAAGTATGCACTTACAGGGCTCTTGCTGATAATATAATGATTTTTTTTTTTTAAACATTGCTTTCTGAAGTCTCACAGCTTTGACTAGTTATTGCCTGTTGTTAATAGTGATTGTGCTGTTGTAGTTGTGAGAGCATTCGTTGTTTTAGTTGCTGCTTGTGTTCAAGTGTGTGAGGTTTGTGTACATATCTGTACGCGTATGTAAGTGTGTACATGTGTGTGGTTTGTGTTTATGTGTTTGTGTATATGTTTGTACGTATGTGTATTTGTCTGTGCTTGTATTCATATGTATCTCTTTTTTAATTCGATATTGTCGTTGTTGTTGTAGTTTCCAGAGATGTTGGCATCAGTGTAGGAAAGACAGGCAGGAAAATTAAGCAGATAGATAAGTCTTTGAATTTAATCAAGCTAAGCTAGATGAAAGTTCACAGTATATAGTGATTTCAATTTCAGTGCTCATACTTCCAATGTCATGCATCCAAAGTCATGTGTACTATTGCTATGCCCATCCTCGCCAGGTGGAGGTGATCCCTTCTGACGCCAAAGGCAAGGAGTACACAGAGAACGATGACGTATTCTGTGAGGATCCCAATGAACTTCTGGGTAAGCCTGTCAACTTTGTCTTCAAAGTTGTCAGCGGCCGAGGCTTGCCGACCAGATTTACGGTGAGTGCAATAGGCTTTCTCATGTTCGTTTCAACCTCTAACCTTTGACCTCTACTGATGTTGCAGGGACACCTTTGTAGATGAGACCATCGCCCAATGCTAACCAGAACCGTCTTCCATTGTTCTTTGGGCTTCAACAAATCTTATTCCTGACCATTCTTAGATGTTGTTTCTTAATGTACTTAACCCTTTAAATGTCAGCAGGAACAGCTGAAACGTCAGACCACCGGTATCTATTGTGACATACATATTTGTGTTTAAAAAATGTTACAGTATACATTATGTGTACCATGTTATTTCACTGTTTGGAATGGACCAAACTTTACATTGTGTATAGTATGGTCGGTGAGTATATGACCAGATCTACTTCTCGAGACTTCTAGGGTTAAAACATTATCTCTGTAAGGCAAAACTGGTATAATTACCTAACACATGGAGTTGCTCTGCTATCAAGTATAGGGACTTAAATTTTTTTTCATATATTATAATATCAGTTCAACTTAGCTTTAGCAAGCGCTTTCCATGTCTTATCCAGACTGGTTAATTTGTCATATAAAAATTACTTTATCTCATTGACAAGAGTTTTGTAACGTGCAAAATTACCTACCATCGTCTCCTTTTACTATTCCTGGCTGCAATATTGTACACAAATTATCTGATATTTTTATTTTTATTACTTTTTTTTTTATTACTAATATTCTGAAGTCAAATACTTCTCACTGTTTTAATGTTCTTCCGAAAATCTATACATTAGTCATATGCAATTTATGTCTGACTAGTAGTTTTGTTTTGTATTTTTTGTTGTTTTTCTTTTTTGTTTGTTTGTTTGTTTGTTTGCTTTTTTGCTTTTTGGAGGGATTGTTGTTGTTATTAAAGCAAAATGTTCTATCTTCACACCTAATATTACAGCTGATTCACGTATCTTCTTTACAGGATGTCTATGCCAAGTACCTGGTCTACAAGGAGGCAGACTTTACCAAGACTAACGTTATCAAGAATACCTGCAATCCGGACTGGAACCACAAGAGAACTGTGGCTTTCCCTAAAGCGGATGAAAACGTAAGGCCATGGGGGGAATATTGTAGATCAAAACCATTCAACAGAAATGTGTAGGGCGTATATCATCTCCCTTCTTCTCTTGCCCCTGCTTTCAACCATTTCATTTTCAACATTTCAAAGAAATAATTAGGTATTTTAGGCAAAATCACATGACCTAGGGAACATCGCTCACATGTGGCTGTGTTTACGTGCTCTGCGCATGGCAGAGAAATCTGGACAAATGGTGAGCTCTCAGACATATCACATCATATAAATAAAGCCACATGTGAGCGATGTTCCCTAGGTCATGTGATTTTGCTTAAAATACCTATTTTCTCTTCTCAACGGATCTGCAGCAAACGGTTTTGTTAGGATAGAGTCATATAAAATATTTGTTATTGAAGAGGCCTGAATCAGCCAGTTTTCTATAACAAATCATATCTGAGCTTCATCCCGTACATGTACGAGTATTTTTTTTTTTTTTATCAAACCGTTTACAAAGACTGAACTTCACCTTTTCACTATCTCTATCACCACAAAAATAAGACACAAATAAACAATCAGATACGATGTCTTTGTAGAAATGATGTTGATAAAGATATAACAACCGTTCACAATGAAGAAACACAGAGGACTTCCAGTGAAAAATAAATATCTTATTAAAATCCATAAATTTCGTGAACCGATTCTCTGGTCCCTGGTAAGTCAGAATGTCTGACCAATATTTGGAATAATATATATAGAACCAATATATAGAATAATTGGCCAATAGAATGGTTTGAAATTATAGACCAGATTATAGCATAGTTCTTTAACAGTCATGTGTAATGTTAATAAACGGTCTCTAAGTTTATATACAAAGCACCTTGTCGTGTTCTACGGGCAGTACTAAAGTAAAGTGCCTTTGCTAAACATAAAGAGTGTATAACTAACTATCCATTGTTTTCTTCCAGCTGATCACCTTCCTGAAGGACAGCGCCATCATGGTGCAGATCTGGGGCAAACAAAAACCGCCCAAGGAAAAGAAAAGTGTCAACACAAAGATGGCGATCCTGGCTGATGCACGCGCCAAGGGTGGCATTGCTGCGGCAAACGATAATGTCAAGGTCAGCCTGGGAATTTATATCGTCATTCTCTGCTCATCTGAATTGTCGCCTTTGTTTCTATGCAAGTTGAACGCTCTGATCAAAGCTTAACACACTGAATTTGGTAGAAACACTGGAGAAAGAAAGATCTTGTTATGTAGTAAAGAAACTAGTTTGCTATAAAAATAGGCAATTGTTACTTATTATTTTCTTGGTCATCCAAGCAAACTCTTAACCCTTAGCGAGCATCGGATTGGATGTATATCTGTTTCCCGCTTTTTTCTTATGTTTCTATTATTTTTATTTTTTCCCCTGGTCTCTTGTTCATCTGTCTTCCACTACTTATTAACCCATTGTCTATTCATTTGTCCCATTTCAGTCACTCCTATTTTTGTTTTTGTTCAACTGTTTGTTTGTTTTTGCTATTGCTGTTGTTTTTTCCCAAGTGTTTCAGTTTTGTTTCGCTAGTCGTCTAAAGTATATTATATAAGTTAATAAAGGAGTAAGAGCGATATCTTCACATGTGTGCAGATTATCGTTTACCTTTGTCTTTCTCTCTCGCTACAGCGAATGGATCCAGAGAAGATAAAGTACATGATGGAGGTCAATATGCTGAAAAAGCGACAGGAAAGACTGGAGGCGAAACTGGTGAGTCTTCACAGGCGTCAGTTTATGAGTTTATATGGTGTTCATTGACAACGAAGGATGTATAGCTTCCTGCTTTCTTCCATTCGTGTTGTTTTCTGAATCAGACTTTTCACAGTGTCACACCAGGGCAATTGTTACAGCTTAGACAAAATACTCAACGATATAGAACAGAATCGTAACACAAGAAACGGACTGACATTTCTGATGCAGTCTTTCCCTTCTGTAAAAATTCTCCTAATAATCATTTTATAAAAATACAAGAGAACTGTTAGACCGGCAACTAGCAAAACAATTCAAGAAAAATAAATAACATAGAAATTTATAAACAGCTTGATTGTGATGATCAAATCTGCCAAATTATCAAGCCTGCTTGGCTCTTCGTCAGGACAATAATGAAATCCTCCTAATAATCATTAAGAAGTTAAATGAAACAGCATCTCAATCGGCCTTGAATTGCAATGATGAATTCCCGTGCCTGTTCCACAGAGGCACATGCGACAGATGCTGGATGTGGCTAACGAGCACAAGAAGAAGAGAATCTCCACCGACCTCATCTCCAAGATCTACAGCGCCAGTACAGAAGATCAGGCTCAGAAGTGTATCGCTCTCATACCCCAGGAAAAAGGTAAACACTGGTACGTTTTGACAAGTCAACACTATCCAACTTTCATTGTTTTCTTTTTTCTTTGTTACTGCAGTGTGTTCTTTTTCTTTTTCTAGTACAATCGAAAGTCCCTTAACTCTACCTCTTTCATTTCCACTAAAGAAAAGTGCACGGTCATAATGCCAACTTATTATTCTTTTCATTCGATCCTGATTTGGCAAGGCTAGTGACCTTCAGTTGGTTCCACTCCAACTTCTTTATCTACACTTGAGGGTTAATTTTCACGTCGATTCATTCCATGTGCTAATTCTGATGATGTTCTTGGTCTGGACACCCACTTCAGTGCAGTCCCCCAGACTCCAAATGAAAAGTAAAGTACCGTAACTTTAACCGTCTTCAGATACTGGGAATCTAATGAACCATTTTTTAGCTAGCTAGGTTTCTTCTCTTTGCCAAGTACAAGAGGCATAAGCAAGCACTGCAAAGAGAAAAGGACACTTTTGCTCTTGCTATTTGAAGCGTGAAGATAAGCAAAAAAAATTACTTAAATGAAAAATCAGCATTTTCATCGCATTGTGAGTTTTTCAGAATTTTCTGATACTCAGATTTCAATTAACAAGAGAAAGTGCGATTTCCTTCTTTAACGTTTGTGTTATATTTGGAAAAAGGGAAGTAATTTGCCTGCCGGTCAAAAGAGCTCATTAGGAAAGATCTATGTAGTTGAGAAAAGGAATGTGTATGATGTTAGCAAATTGATTTCCATTAGGCTTTTTTCTCTAGTTATCTTATGCACCCGGATATATTAACAGTGCTAGACATGTACTGCCCATTTCTGTAGTGAAACTTCTGACTCTCTCTCTCCCCTCAGATGAAGACACAAGCAGCTCGTCGGACGACAATGGAGGTGGGCAGAGGAAGGAGGACACGACAGTCAAACAAGGGAAAACTGGGAGTGCAAAAGGGCGAGGGAGGAAACTTCGACCAGCGGGAGAGGGAAAACCGTCAGGAGGCCCAGATGCAGATACCAGCTCCTCGTCTTCAAGCTCCTCGGAGGATGAGGAAGATGGGAAAAAGCGACAGACTCCGAAAAGTATCAAAAGTTCTCAGAGCTCAGCCAGTAAAAAGAAATCCTCCCTATGTGTCTTATTGTAAGCATTGGAAAGTTCAAGAAAGACGCTGTGCCTGAATCTTTGACAATACCTCAGTTTGGCTACGGTTTCATCATTGCTCAGCCTACTATTATTCTCAGTCTCCCTGATTGTAAAACAAAACGTGACTCTAGTGGCACCAGAACATTCTAAAAAACACAATTTTTTTTAAAAATACTCCAAAATTACTTCCAAAGTGATAATAAGAAAGATATTGATTGCAACAGCCTGGACTAAATTTTGATTTTGTCCAAACGGATGTTTTTAAGGACGAGGCGCTCTGTCAAAATAGTTCAGATCTTGTGTGTGTATTACTGCGCGCATCTCAACGAAAATTCTGTCTGTAGTTTTTTTTTTTACCTGCCTTGACAAAATGGCCTTTTTCTCTATAACAGATGAAATGTTTTCTATCTATTCAGGTATAAATTTCCTCAAAATTAAGTGATAACCTGTTTCACCGTCTTATGCTCTAAACTTTCTTCTTCTTTTTGTTTATGCTCAAAGAAAGATGGCAAGAGCCGTTCTAATTACGTCATTTTTCTGGAAAGAAAGTTTCAGAGGATAAGGCCTTTTGTCGGTGTATGTTGGCATCCATCCGAATCTGGTGCCCTACAAGCGATAAACAGAAATAGAAAGAGAGTAAAATTCCTAGAGAATCGGTAACCCACACAGACCCGCCCTCCTCTCTGGTGAGACTCGTTGGCCGAGGCTCTTTCGTTAGTCATAATTATTAACCCTTTCATAACTGGCTCACGTTTATGTTCATTCTGTCTGATTTCTGTCTGTGTTAGTGTTACATAACAAAATCAACAAAATCTTCGTCAGCTGATAAGAGTGTAACATGCGGGGTGGAGAAAATTTCTAGCTGTTCTGAACGCAATGTTTGATCGCCAGGTCTAGCCATAAGAATTGGTGTCTCACTAAGCTTAAAACCAAGACCCCAGCAGTCAGAGATTAAGTTGGTGTGGATACATGTCATACATACAACGCGATTTTTATAACTTTAGTTTTTTTGGTGAGATCGATAGAGCCCGCAGTTGTATCGCTAAGGCTGACATTGTCTCTTGTGTTAATACTCACTCATTCATTAATTAGTTTGTTGATTACTCGTCTCTCGTTTGTTTATATATGTATTTATTGGTTTATTTACCTATTTGTTCATTAGCCTATTTATATATTTACTGATTTTTTATTTATTTCTTCTTTTTTCTTTCTTTCTTTCTTTGTGTCGGCCTTATTTACAAATCTATTTTTTTTTTTTTTAATTATCAAATTTATCTCTTTACCTATATTATATATAGGCTTGTCCGACAGAACCCTTGGCCGCTGTTTCTTGGTTGATATAAATGTTTCTCTTATAAAGTGATGCTGTGCACTTTATTTCCATTATATTTACTGTTAGTCAACCGAGCCTGTTTGACGAATGTGATTGGCTGACACACAAACCAGGCCCTCATGTACATTTTCATAACATGTATAGTGTTTTTAATTCGTATTTCTTTTTGATAACTTTATATTTTAACTCATACGTTTTTCATACATTTTTGAAATGCAATTGAAATTTGACCCAGAAATCATGACTGATTTCTTCGGTCGATTTTTTTTTTTAAACATATCTTTTTCAGTCAGTATTACACACAGTTCTTGTTATTTCTTTATCAGATCTATCGGTGATGTCATTAAATCTTGTTTTAAACCTTGTGAAAGACTAGAAGTCAGATTTTCTGTTCAGTATTATTCATGTGCACTCAATAATGATCTCATTCTTCAGATTTCATGACATCAAACTGTCTGTCTCTATTACTCCCAGGATGCCTGGTCCATCTCTGTTGATATGTGTTATCACTGAGCCAGACACAATATCTAACGTGGCACTCTCAATAGAGTTTTCATTATATACGTAGGCATGTGGTGTATACATACATTGTACTGAAGCATTTTCGGGCCTTATATGTTGTTGCTGTTGTTTTTGTTTTTGTATTGTTGTTGTTGTTGTTGTCATTTTTATGCTGTTGTTGTTATTGTTCTCGTCCATGTTGCTGTTGATAATGAATTATTGTTGAAGCTGTTGCAGTTTCTTTTTCCTCCACTTTACCTGGCAGTTTGGATACTGTGAAGCTGTGGAGCTTCTTTTCTAAATTAATTTATCAACACATTTAAGTTAGCCATGCTGCGGATTATATCCTTCAGTATAAATAACGTCATCTTCTTCACTGGGAACATGAGAATTAATGAAAATAAACTTGGCACTGTTTTATAGCTCAATTTACTTTCATTTCCTTATAGAATAGATATGTTTCTATTTTCCCCATTTTCTGTTATCTGTGTGTGTGTGCGTGTGTGTTTCTTTTAAAGAAACCTACCAAGCCATGTTCTTGTTACGCGCCTTGCGGCTGTGCAAAAATCATCCTCGCCTCTGTGATAAACTTGTATTATAGCTTTTTTGACTGTTTGAACTTGTAGCAGCTGTTTGATCAGGTAAACTTGTACTACAGTTATTGTTTGACTTTGTTACTTGTACTACAGCTCTGTCATTGAGACTCTGCACTACAGCTCTTGATCTCAACATAAAGATAATGTACACATGCACAACTTTTTGGATATTTTACTGTACATAGACTGTTTGATTTAAAAAAAAAAAAAAAAGACAAAAACCTTTTTGTTAAGAAATAAAATTGAGATTTGATATTTCATGTTTTGTTTAATGGTTTGGAAAGCAAGTTGAAGGGTGTACGTATATTTGACTTTTTGGCATTGCGACAGTTTCTAATCTGAAAAGTCATGCTGATTAAGAAATTAATTGTTGCTTTGATTTCAACCTAAACTGCAATGCATTTGTAAGCAAAGGTAAATAATCAACATCTAGTGGAAAACTCATTATTTCGCTGTAAGTCCATTCTTATTGTTGTAGTTACCGTTTTTAGCTGAACCAAAATCTTTTTTTTTTTTTTTTTGAATATCTAAACCAGTCCTTCCCTAGAATCATCTCACTTGGTTGTCTGTCTGAGTGACCACTGTCACTATTATTTTGTCGATCAATAGGCCTACAGTGATGCGCTGTAGCCAACAGGCTATGGCGAATTCGAAGGGGAATAACTATCAGAATTACTAAAATCAGTGTGGGGTGTAACATCGAGTGGATAACTCACGCCTACAGACAACAGTGCGGAAACGGCAATCAGTTGTGTTTACATTGGAAACCGGGTCAAACATAATTTTTTTGTTTTTTCATGCAAAGATTTAGATCGACGTAAACAGTGATTGTTATAATAATTAAAATAGCTTATTTATTTATGTAAATACCATATCATAACCAAAACATAATCTCCCCTGAGGTTCACGGGGGACGCAGTGGCTCAATGGGTATGGCGTCTGCTCATGGAGCAAAACAGGCCGGGGTCGAAACGCGGGTTCTGCATCGGGGGATGAC
>JBCAUA010056801.1:0-11449 GCA_038406235.1 Peronia verruculata
ACAGTAGACATCGCAACCCACCCTGCCTCCCTTCCAGTATGTCCCCCCCCCCCCCCCCAAGCACTTGTTCAAAGGAAAAACGAAACTTCTTTTAAATAGTTTGATATCAAAAGAAGACTTTCTTTTTTCAGATAGGCTTGCATATGGGTTGGAGAGATTTGAGGGCTGTTTTCTCACATGATGTTTAGAGTTGACGAAAAATTTCCCTCCTTTTTGACAATTTTCTGCTATCACCACTGTAGTTTATTGCTCTTGAAATCTAACTACTGTATCTACATATTTCTTCTAAGGTTAAATTTTTCGAAGCTTGTCCACGTCTTCGTAGTGTCACAAAGATTTCTCAACTGTTTAAGGGTTGAAAGTTATGATAGTCAAAGGATGAAGTCTTGAGACAAAAGGTAAATGGGTGGGTGGACGATGGCCGGCGTACGCTCCGAGAGTATGTGCTTGGGTGAGCAGTTATGTGTGTTTGAGCGGTGATGTAGTGGTTAGGCTGAACGTCTCATTAAAGTCAACGAACATCAGGAGTGCTGAGAGATTGGGGGGGGGGGACGTCCGAAAGGAAAGACAAAAGAGGGCATGGACCGACAAAATATCTATGGGTGGAGAGGGCGCAGTGGCTCTGTGGTTTGGCGTCTGCTTCCGTGTGAAAACGACTCGCGTCCGTGAGGTTGTGGGTTTTGGCCGGGCTCGACTTGGGGGTCCTCCTTGTTGGGGGATGAAAGGACACAAAGATCGAAAAACCTGCATTTTTTTCAGTGACTCAACGGTCCCATGGCTTCCTCTAGGTAGGAAAGCCCGATGTCAAGGATTCTTGGATAAGGACAAAATATTTTGGAGGCCCCGTTACTCATGCTAAAGAACCCATTGCAGGTCAAAATCGATGAAAGGGTAGACTGCCGGTGCCCGGGCAAAACTTCAATTTCCAAATTTTTACCGACAAAAATTCTCACCAAAATCAGACAGATGGTTAAAGCCGAGATAATCCTACTGTTTTAAGATTGAAAGACTTAAGGAAAAACATTTGTGCGATGTGTAGTAAGCAAATGATTCTGCTCCAAGATTTTGACCCGTGTTCTTATAAAGTAGTGAATGGCTTGACCTCAGTTTTGCTAATATGCTTCCTCTTCATACGTTGCTAGAAGATGATCGAAACATAAACGGACAAAGTGCGTTACTTAGCATTGAGAATTTCTTCAGCCAGCTTGGTACAAGAGGTTTAAGGCAAGCCCTGCACAGAAGGGAAAAAAATCACTTTGGTCCCGTTATTTGAAACATGTGAAGAAAACAAAAGTATCACAATGAAAAAGAAAGAAAAAGTCTTAATCTCATGGTGCTTTTTTTCTGAATTTTGGGGTACTCCTGTTTTAGATAGCAATAGAGAAAAGGTGATTCTATTACCCCTTCTTTACGCTGTCTTTCTTGTACTTTTGTAGTTTGCAAAGGGAAGTAATTTGGCTGATGGTCAGATTAGCTTACGGTAATCCAGTCGGGCTTTGATCCACACGTGTACACAGCTCGGATATCGTGGAGTCAGAGAAATGGACAGACATTTGCTAGCCAAGAACGACAGAAAGAAAGACAGTGTTATGGGACCTTCTTATTTCACTTTGCCAAGAGTTGCTTCCCTTACAGGAAATGTCAATTTAACGATTATTGTAATTATTTATGTTCATCATGAACATAGGTTCTGTCAAAGATAATGAGTTATCACATGTCATGTCCATGTCTATGTCCGTGGCCTGAAATGATGTAATAGTGATGTTCAGTATAATATGATGGTGTTTGTGGTCGCGTGTAGATACGTTTAAACTATACTTTGTACATGTCCGAATCTCTTTGTGCAGTTTGTCGAGTTAACCGATCCGCTATGAGTTTCTGTGTGGTCACTCTATAATTGGTGGATGCTAGTGATTCACAACATATGACACAACAGACAGAAAGAGAGAGAGAAAGAAAGAAAGAAAGAAAGAGAGAGAGAAAGAAAGAAAGAAAGTTTCTTTGATTTGAAGATACATGAACACAACCCCATCTTCCCTCCCATCCTGCTGCCCCACCCGCTTTCTGCTTAACATATGCGCTTTCAAAAGACGTGAATTTTGAAGATACCTAGAAAAAACCGCGTAGGAAAACAAATTGAAGAAACACGCGAAAAAAGGTGTATAAAAATTGAAGATTTTCACAGAAATTTGAATACTGAAAGAGTACAGGTTGTGAGATTTGAAGATGCCCCAAGGGTACATGAAAAATGGAGTTTGTGGGACTTTAAGAGAGCCAAGAATAAATGAAAGAAAACTGGATTGTGAGATTGGAAGATTCTCATGAATACGTGAACAGCGTTTACGAGATTTGAAGGTATCCGTGAGATCTTGAAAGAAAATAGATTGAGGGCCTCGGTGATTGCCATCTTTAGGGTCCATTGGGGCCGTAGCCAAAAGATGAAAGATGGAAAGAAGATACTCGCGGACAAAATGTAAATTATGGCTTCTGAGATTTGAAATTACCTGTCAGAGGGTATGAAAAAAAAAAAGGTGATAGAAAGAAAAATGAAAGGAGAAAAGCTTATGATATTTGAAGGGGCTCATAAATTCTTGAATACATTTCTCTATTGAAGATCCATCAATATTCTTCGCTTTCAAGTCGACGCAAGAGGCTCTTGTCTTTCTCATCTTTGCAATTTTTTAAAGGAGACGCTGAATCGTCAGGTTGCAATAGCTATCATCTGCTCACTAGTTTTTGCATCCAGCGTAGTTTGCACGTCAATCACATCTTTCAAGAGAAAGTTCAGTATTATTTCAATTTAAATGTTGGCAAAGCTGCCCTGTTCGTCTTTCCTGCCAAGAGATGTGGGTAGTTTTTTTTTTTTTTTGTTTTTGTTTTGGAAAGCAGTAATGAGTCCCCTTTATTTATTTATTTAGCGTTTTTCTTTTTTTTTTTTGTGTGTGTGAAAGCAGTAATGAGTCCCCTTTATTTATTTATTTATTCATTCATTCATTCATTTATTTATTTATTTATTTATTTATTTATTTATTTATTTATTATTATTATTATATTGCAAGCTGGTTCTGTCTTTGAAGTTTTATTCAGCTTAGCCAGTCAATTACAGCAATATCGGTTTCTAATTAAATATAGAAGGGCATTTTAAGTTGTCATCTTCAAACAGAACAAATTAATCTAAGTATCAGAGTCGACATCCAGTAGTTAAGTGGTTCTTGTTGTCAAGTGCAAGAAATGTAATCAAATCATTATAAAGAAGAAATAAAACTTGTTCTTATGATATTTGAAACATGCGAAGCAAAGAATTGGGGGAAAAATATTGCGGTAAGAAACAAACATCGTCATCACAAAGTGAGTTTGTCAGAAATTTCCGTTAGTCATCTTTCAAGTAACAAGAGGAAACGTCTTTTGTTTGATTTTTTTTTAACAATATGTGGTAATCCAGTGTTACCCAGGAAGTGATTTCACTAAAGGTCAAATGCCTCGTTCTGTCCAGCCCATACACAGTGAGAGAGAGAGAGAGAGAGAGGGAGAGGAGGAGGGAGGAGGGGGGTGTAAGGTAGCTATTAACAGGCTGTCGTGACACAATGGGCATTGTTTTGACCAACCTTGTTATTCCCCTTTGCCATGCACAACAAGGGTGTTGAACAAGCAGCTTAGAGAGGGAATAAAATGACCTTTACACTCTTTGTTTGAGATGTACGTTATTTAAAAAGCAATTGTTTAAGGAGCGTAGTAGTTTTTGGAAGAAAAAAAAAGAAAAGAAATTATGATCATCTTCTTTTTTTTTTTCAAATGGCAAGAAGAAAAGTGAGTTTTTCCTTCTTTACACTGTTTTTTTTTTTTCAAACAATCCTTGTGTCTGGTAAAGGGAAGTAATAGCGCTGGTCAAAAACGATCTCCATTGATACGTTAAGAATGGCTTCAATAGAAGGAAAGCTATGCTGGATCTTTCACAAGAGAGAGAAAAAAAAACATGCAACTTTTAATTCAGTCGATCCCCACAAGGATTTGCAAGGACGTCAAATTTCCTACTTTAATGGGATTTTCGACTTTTTGGCTGTCAATAATTTCTCTTTTGTATTAGTTACTAATAACGCACTTCAGTTTTATGTGTTGCTAAAGAATAAACCAGGAACTTTTCATACTTTTCCATGTGGCTAGATTGATATCTTCGGATTTGGACATTCAGCTCTGTCAGCCATAGTAAGACAGTCCGATGACTTGGTTTGAAAAGTTGCTCACGGTCTTTGGGTGTTAGGGATGTCTTGTCAGTCTTTGTGTATTTAGAACCATCCATTAATGCCAAAAATTGTAAATCGTGAGCTGAGTTCTCTGTTGTTCTATCTCCATTTTTCACATTTTGAGAAAATTGATGAGTTGTGTTTAGCAATTGTTTTTGTACACAGAGGACAAAATGATTTTTAAAATATACCTGGCTGGTTAAGTGATCGGTGAAATGACTACAATAAATGGTAGATTTACTATCCCTTTTTCACATGACATATATATCTCCAAATCGCCCTAAATGGAGATAGGACACCAAAGAACTGAGCTCGCGAAATGCATGACGTTCTGGAGAAACTTGTAGAAGTACAAACATTTTGTTTTCAGTTAAATAATATACGTCATAAAAGATTGATAACTGCACCACAGAATAGATAACTGCACTGCATTGCAATGTAAGACTTCTTTAGTGTCAGTCGATGTCTTGTGCGGATTTTAAATGCTCCAAATGCCGAAAACCACTTTAGGTAATTGTGTTGTGCTGTGTTGGGGTTTAACGACACATCAGCACGATTACGGCTATATTGTGTCAAATACACCTGCAGGTGGTGTAAGCCCGCCATCAGTGAGGTGCCGCCCATGGAGTGCCATCCTCGGCATTCCAAGGAGGACATCTCTTCTCTCTCTTTCTCTCTCTCTCTCTATCTATCTCTCTCTTCTCTCCCTCCTTGCTCCTGTCTTCTGTCCCGCTCTCTTTCCTCTCTTCTTCTTGACATGCAAAGTTATCTTACCGTGTTTGGCACAGTATAGCTGTAATCATGCTGACGTGTCGTTTAACCCCAATACAAACAAACAAACAAACAAAACATAACAATGACGAGTGAACCCCTGTCCGGATCGGCCGAATTGTCCCGTAAAACGGATACGTTAAATATTACTATTTTGCTCCTTGTTTGAAATGTTATTTCAGAAGCTAAATATAACGACTGAGCTTTTGACCAGCTCGGCTATTGGCCACCTCTAGGTAACGTATCAAGGAACCGGGCTAACAAAAAGACGCCTCACCATGCTTTGTGTTTGACATAAACAGCTGTGACATTTCTCGATTTATTACCCCAGAAACCCTGATACTCTAGCAATTTCAGGGACACTAGATTAAAAGATAAATTGTTGCATTAGTTTTTTTGCAGTTTTAAAAAAAAAAGCATTCTGTTCTTTGTGCGTTTAATAGAGAGATGGGAAAATTAAATGCTAACTTAATCTCCATTTTTCTGATGGAGAAGTTTTCAGGGAAAATGCGCTTGTCAAAGCTGGTAAGAAATGTGAGACAAATAGAGAGAAAAGATGTGGAACGACAAAAGTTCGCGTGTGTGTGTGTGTGTGTGAAGCCACCCTGATTTCGGTGTCGTTTTGAGTTACTATATATTTAATTTGCTTTTCTGCTGTTCCTCCTCCTAGACGGCCCGGGGTTTATAAATAGGTTCTTTACTCCCACCTGCAGCCAGCGAAGCCCGCCGTCGTGGGATATCTCCCATCAAATGTCATCCTCGACATTCCAGTGATAATATCTTCTATCTCCACTTGCTCTTGTTTTCTGTCCCGCTCTTGTTCTTCTCTTCTTCTTGACGTGTTGAACATATCTTACCGTGTTTGGCACAATATAGTTGTGATCGTGCTTATATGCTGGTATTACCCCCAACACAAACAAACAAATAAGCCGAATATTTGCCATTCTGATATTTTTGGTATTTTAGTTGTTTTTACCTCAAGAGTTATATATATATATTCATTTCTTTATCATCATTTAAGATTCTGGAAATGGGACTCTCCGGCCATACTGCAGTTATGTGGTACTCTTATTACATCATTTTGTGGCATACATGAACTGTCAGTTTTTGAAGCTAACGACAGCATCTCTTCATAGAAAACTTTGTAGCTCTTCTGTTGATACAGTCTTGTAGGGTGAACAGTGTAACGAGATGTGGATAGAAGGTCCGGCCTCAGTCAAGTGAGAGATCTTCATAGAAACTTTGTATATATAATTCAAACACTTCTGTTGATACAGACTTGTAGGATGAACAGTGTAAAGAGATGGGGGTAGAAGGTCCAGACTCGGCCAAGTGAGAGATCTTCATAGAAACTTTGTATATATAATTCCAACACTTCTGTTGATACAGACTTGTAGGGTGAACAGTGTAAAGAGATGGGGGTAGAAGGTCCAGACTCGGCCAAGTGAGAGATCTTCATAGAAACTTTGTATATGTAATTCCAACACTTCTGTTGATACAGACTTGTAGGATGTACAGTGTAAAGAGATGGGGGCAGAAGGTTCAGACTGGGCTAAATAAGAACTCTTCATAGACACTTTGTATTTGTTACTCCAACACTTCTGTTGATACAGACGTGTAAGGTGAGCAGTGTAAAGAAATAGGGTTAGTAAAGAAGGTCCAGACTGAGCCAAATGAGAGCTCTTCATCAGGGATGTCAAATTTTCTACTTTAGTAGCATTTCCTACTTTTTGGCTGTCAGTATTTTGCAAATCCGGTATTATCTACCGTTAACATACTTCATTTATGCATGTTGCTAAAGGATATGCCAGGAACTTTGCCTACTTTTTCATTTAGATAGATTGACACCCGTGCTTGATAGAACTTAGTAACTTCAACACTTCAGTTGATTCAGACTTGTAGGATGTACAATGTAAAGAGATGGGGGTAGAAGGTCCAGACTGAGCCAGATGAGAAGTTGGTTTGATTTCCCAGTCCGCACCGGCAGCTGCTATAAGGCAGAGATGAGAACTGAAACACTCCGCCTGGGGTGCGTGGGGAATTGGTAATAGATAAGAAAGATTAGCAGGCAAGTAATTTCCATCCAAGGACAGGCGGTAATAAAAGGCAGTGAAAGAGCTCTGAACATATCATGACAGAAGGGCCCTTTCCCTTGAAAACATCCGTTTTTACAGAAAATCCCGATCTCATTTTGCTTTTGGTATACACACTGAATGAACAAAATGCTAATACAGTTTGTTTGTTATTCTTTTTGTTTTTGTTTTCGTTTTGTTTTGTTTCTTCAAGAATGAAATGATGCAGTATGCTGTCTTGCAGTCTTGTGAAAGTTGTTATTTGAAAAAGTGGAGAAAGGATTAAACCATGGTGGAAACGGCGTTTTGTCACAAACGAGACGTTAGCACTGGACGTGATACACTGAAGCCAGCGTTCTAGTATATAATGAACGTTTTAGCATAGTGAGAGCGAAATGATGAGGCCTAATTAATAGGACAATCCTCGAGGGGCTTGGGGGAAGGGGAGAGGAGGGGGTGGGGGAGACAAAAAGTGATTGACTCACTTAGCTGTCAACCGGGCAAGACTACTGTAATAGAAAGATGGAGAGTTGAGTGGTTCCATCACATCATGCAGTGCTCCCCCGCGGGGGCTGGGGTTCATAAGTAGGTTCTTTGCTCGCACCTGCAGGCGGTGAAGGTGCGGTGGAATGTCTCCCATTGAATGCCATCCTCGACGTTCCAGCGGTGACATTGCTTTTTTTTCTCTTCTCTCTCTCTCTCATTCTCTCTCTCTCTCTCTCTCTCTCTCTCTCCTTGCCCCTGACTTCTGTCCAGCTTTCTTTCCTCTTCTTTACGTGATGTGCTGATGTGCCGTCAAACTCCAACACAAACAAACAAACAAAACAACACCTAATGCTTGTATGTCGGCACAGAAGTACCTGGATCTCTTGCTCGTTTCAGCTGAAATAAGTTTGTCCTGTAATTCTCGACTTTCAGTGTGTAACAGTATCGACTAGATACACCACAAAAAACACATTACTTCACAACGTAATGAACGTTTAAGGAATATCGTTCTTCTGCATAGTGTGTTCTTTGTGATTCAGTGATCACAACACAGGTGCCCGGGGCATATAAGTAGGCTCTCTGTTCCCACCTGCAGGCGGTGTAAGCCCGCCATCGGTGGGGTGTCTCCCATGGAGTGCCACCCTCGACATTCCATGGGGGACATCTCTTCTCTCTCCTTGCTCCTGTAACTTCTTTCCCGCTCTCTTTCCTTTCTTCTTTCTTGACGTGTAAACGTATATTACCGTGTTTGACACAGTATAGCCGTAATCGTGCTGATGTGTCGTTAAACCACAACACAACACGCACGCTGAATTAAGGCCAGAAATTCTTTAATACAGTACAATAGGCACAGTTATTTCCCCTGATCCCCTCGAGCAGACAGTTTTGTCTGTTGATCTAAATCTGAGATTAGCGGGCTTTATCCATCCCTGTATCAGCTGTAGCTAAACAAGAAAACTGACAGAAACATGCATATTCACAATTACATCAGCAAATGACAGATTTATGAAAACAAGAGCAGCGATGATAAACTTCTATCTGTTTTGGAGGAAATTACCCTCATGTGTATGTAGTTATCTAAATTGAAATCTTAAAAAAGAACTGTCTTTCTATAGCATATGGTATTGTATTGCACAATGACATGAATATGGCATTTACCACGCAGAAAAATAAACTTGCGCATAACACAGTCACATTGTCATGACATCTTTCCTGACATAGCTAGAACTAGAAATCTCCAACGGCTGTTGAGTCATTTGTTAACCTATCGGACGAACTTTTTGAGTGGTACTTCGAGCCGTCGTCAATGAATGGACAAAACTGACTCAATTACCACAGTTTCTAGTGAAAATGGATCGACTTAGAATAACTGATTTGCTAGTTGTGTGCCATGTAATGATGTAGAAGAAACTCTCATGTCTGAGAGCTCCAGTATATGGGGCAGGGAGAGAGCGAGACAATAACACAAGAGCACATATCACGAGTAAAGGCAAGGGTGTTTATGCTTAACATTGATCATGTGGAGTTTGCATATTCCTTGACAACACAAGAAATATTGAGCAAGAGAGGTGATGTTCGGTGTCACAATGCTTACACCGCTGGTGTTTTTCTATGGTAGAGGATAGGTGGACCCCGGGCGATGATCATTGATGATGAATAATTACAGATGATATATACATGTATATATACCCGGGGTCCACCTATCCACTTAGGATAGGTGGACCCCGAGCGACGCACTGTTCATCCGTAGGGAAGATTTCTTTACCTTCTCGGTTGCCGTAGAGACCTAGAACAACCCCTCTGGCTCAACCTGCTGGGACTCTCGACCAGCGCAAGTTCACGAGCGGGGTGACCGGTCCACCGGCTTTTCTCTGTATTCATTTATCTCTAGTAGATTTAAAAAAAGAAAAAAAAAATCCTGCAGAACCTATGATAGTTATGAACGGGTCAGCGACCCAGGATCAGCTGGATGGATCTTCAATATGCACACAATAATTCAGTATGCATTGAAATTCATTGAAAGAGAATGGATTTTGAAATGTAACATTCAAATTTCAAGTTCTGATAGAGACATTCAGAAGTCAGTGACAGAGGAAAGGCTGCAAAGACAAAACCTCTTGCCGCCGCTTAACAAGATTTATATTATAAAAAATTGCAAATAAACGGCCTGAGATAGTTTCTGTAGGTATAAAGGGGCTGAAAGCTTTAAATGATTCGATACGACACGCTTTGCATGTATTTATGACAAAGAGGAAGAGAAAAAGTGGATGGAATACGACCTCCTGAAAACAGTTAATGATTTGATGGTTCCAAAGTGAACTTGTGGCTACGTAGGGGATCGACTGATATGAATTATTATTATTTTTTAGATGAAGTGACATATTAGGACGACTACGTAGAAGCTAGAGATCTGTCTGGGCCCTCATGGAAATTTCCATTCTTATGACAAACTGATCGGCAAAACAGTGGACCTTATAGTAAGTGACAGCCTGTCCTGATTCTTGACGAAAACTTGAGTTACTGACCTAAATGGAAGCTGTGAAGAAAGTCTAAAAACAGAAGTTTCAGCCCGGAGCGTGGCGTTGTGTGAGGTAAGCTTCACAACGCATTGAAATCAGAGGTTAAGTGTGAAACCTATAATGTGACTTAGTGAGAAATCCATCTATTTCCGTGGCAACAATAGGTTTCTAAGTCCATCCGGTCTACCAGCTCTCCCCTGGGCCTGAAAGGAAAGAAAATAGGGCAGGAGCTTAGCAACTAGTATTGGGGAATCCGAAAAATTGTATGTAGAATTCTCCACTTCCAAAGATCTGAAATGGCCAAACTCTGACTTCTCTAGTATTTGTGGTCTCCAGGCGGAAGAGAACTCTCCTAATGGTGTTTTGATGACACGTTCTAAATGGACTGTTCTCCTTGGCGTAACAGTACGATCGACCGCTACAGGGGATACCGTTGAATGTTCTGGAAAGAGGGATTCGGAATAGTGCAGATCTTGAATGACTGTAGTCCAATGATTTCAGAATAATCGTTGTCAACCACGACCGGTATTGTATATTGTTTTGTGCAAGTTCTCTCATGCATAATAGTAACGGATACTAAGATGTTCGCATACACAGCTTACTTAATAGAGCTCTCTGTGACTGGACAGGTCTTCGTTGTCCTGTTAAGTGTCCAGAGGGAGAGGGAGAGAAAGAGAGAAGGAGAAAGACGGAGGGACGGGAGAAAGACAGAAGAAAGATAAACAGAGTGATTGAGAGAAACAGATAGAAAGAGAGAGAGAGAGAGAGAGAGAGAGAGAGAGAGATGTCTGAGGGACTAATGAACAGGCAAATGGCAAATGATTGGATGAATTAATGAATGGATGAGCGAATGAAGGGGTGGCTGGATGGAGAGTGGAAAGATAGATAAATACATGTGCAATGTATGTAAGATGTAAGCTTAGATGGAGTGGTCAATAGCTTCATATAGTTAGTTTGGAATGTAGGTTAATAAGAGGACGGTAGATTAGTACATGTAGATAGGCAAGGCAGGTAGGTGTATGGGTTTGTAAATATGCGTGGATAAAAAGGCACTGCACGCTAAAACAAAACATGCTGCGCCAATAGGTCACCTCTATTTCCGATCATAACCAGCACGAAGAAATAGCCAGCGCCAGCGTCACCATCTCTATCGCACGATTCTCAGACCACGACATATCTGATCAGTTCGAGATCTCTTTAACCTTTCACCTTTCACTTAGGCGTTGTTCATCCACTGCTGGATGTAGCCCCCGAACAATGTTTTCCAGCCTCTTTGTCCCTGCCCCCCCCCCCCCTCGCCCAGGTTGTACCAGCCGCTCTCTCGATGTCGTCTCTCCACCTTCCTTTAGGCCGTCCTACC
>JBCAUA010056812.1:0-11448 GCA_038406235.1 Peronia verruculata
TCAACGGCCTCAAATGATTTGAACTTATTAAGAGATTTACATGAGATTTTCATAGATTTCTTGTAAACAATGCAAATGCCTCCCCCTCTGCCTGAAATTCGTGGACAGAAGTGGCTTGTGAATACTTGCGGTGAGATTTCCTGAACGAGTACATCATCAGTAGTCGAAAACCAGGTTTCAGTTAGGAACATTACATCAGCATTGATTTCTCCTATGAGATCGTGTAGTAAATGAACCTTTTATCTTGCTGACTGAACATTAAGTAACGCATTAGATAATGAGACTGCTCCTGGAATGTCAAACTGGTATTTACATCAATTAGATTATTTAAATTAATCTTGGTTTTGCTAAATTTGTTTTCCCGTTTAAAATGATCTGTTACTGAAGTGATGTTTCTACGCTTCCTACAACCGCCTCTTTTACCCCTCCTACGACTTCGCACTTTAGGTATTCCTAAAACTACTGGATAGGCTAGGCCCAGTGCGTGAATGTATCTTGTCAATGAGGATGGTAGTTGACAGCATGAAGGGAAATTTGGAATTTTATTTTGGGTGAGAAAAGCCTGATACTATGGCCACTGACTCCATAAGTACAGCATTATCTCTTTGGCAAACCGGGGCCAGATGATCTATCGGCTCGCTTGACTCTCTAAGATTATTCTGAAGAATCAATGAAGGCGATCATTCTGCTCGTGCTACTAATTTGTCGACTAAGTCACTTAAAATCATCGTGATTGATAAATTGATTTCATGTCTGAATTGTAAAAAATTCAAGGATATATCTTCTATATGTGAAAAGAATTAGGCTGAAAATGTCAAATTTCCGACAGAGTTTTGATACACCAACTCATTATACATTTATACTCTGTATTTCCTTTGCAGTACAAAAAATATTTCGGAATTTGACAAGAAATATACTCGTCAGAACTTTTTTTTCAGAGTTTTTTTTTTTTCTTAGCTATTATGTAATTTGGAAAACTATCTCTAAACATTAAGCGGATTTTTTTTCAAACTCCTTTTTCAGGATAATAATAATAACAATAATAATAATAATAATCATAGAGAGTATTTATATGGCGCTTATCCCCGTAATTACAGGCTCTAAGCGCTTTACAATCTATTATTACCCTGACAGATCATAGGAAAATACTCATAAACCTTCTCAGCTTCCTGGGAAGCCTACAAGGCGGCTGCCTGTTAGGCGCTCAAATCCTTATCAATCTAACAATATCAGTCACAATAATGACAGAAATGGCTGTTGATCTTGAATTATAGTGCTAGCTCAGGTTTGACTGGGGGTCAGGACTTGATCATGTTTATCTCAAGCATCTCACTAATTAAATCTGACGACACTCGTTTTTTTTTTTTTGTTTTTACTTTTTTTTTTTTCACACTGTCTTTCCCACGTATACAGACACAAACAAAGTCTACTGGAATATTCACTCCTTGAAAATCTGTGCTCAATGATGTAGGATCCTGACTGAGGTGCCCATTAGAGTTTTTAGGTGATCTCTTTGAGTCTGAAGCTGATATGGAATTTCTATAAACGTAGACAAATCTGACCTACCGACGACAACAGAGACCACGAGAATGAACACCCGCCTTGAAATCAACATCTCATCAGAAATCATCCACATCAGACTTTGACCCTTGGATGTGAAATCTGGTGGAAACTTCTACTGTGCAGATGTCGATCATAGGTTTCTTTAAATGTGGATGCATATAAGTTAGTATGGTGACAGTTATAAAATGACAACAGAAAATGATATTCCAAACTTTTTTTTTTCCCAATTCAAAAAAAAAAAAAAAATGCCGCTAATAATATTGTTGATATTCTTATAGGTTTTTAATCTTAATATTCACATAATTTTCAAACTTAGAAAAGATTATTTGACACATCAATGTCTGCCGATTTACTGTAATTAGGATTGACTGCTTATTGCATGTGTGATTGTCCTTAATAGAATTGCCTCTTATCCATATGAATTAAGATGAGAGGATAAATTGTAGAAAAGAAATAATGAAAAAGAATAAGTAATATTTGTACAGAAAGATAATATGATAGTAAGAACCCTTGCTATTTAATTTCCATAAAGACAAGATAAACTACAGAATTTCTTCCGTCCATAAGATTGCACAAATTTCTTGGCTATTCTGTTATACCCACAGTATGCTTACACCATTTGTTACCGGTCCGTAGCTTTTGTTTTATCTTAGTGTTTGTACTTGGGCCGGGGGATCTCATGTCTCAAAGACAGATCTATTTACAGTTGAAATCCGAAAAAAAAAATGGGTACAAATTGTCAGAAAACAGATGTTGATGGTTGATAGAATGGATAAAAGATAAACGCCGGCTGTAATTGAGGCATGACAGTTATATGTTAATGACAAAAAGTGAAGTTTCTCAAACATCCAGGACTAGCAGTAGAATTAATTTCATTCACCTGAGATTAGATCTCAATATTTATTGCATATAGAAGATGACCTATCTACACCAGCACATGATTATACCTGTAGTTTATCTCACCTGGAAGAAGTCTCAAGTCTGGTCTTTCTGTCCTGTTCTCTGACTCAGGCTCGTGTATTGAGAGAATGTACGGTTTCACTCAGGCTGGCCCAGGTTTCAACTGACCTTTTTACATATTATAATACCTGCCTGTAAGGCCGGAATCGAAAGAATCGCTTTACTTTTATTTACTTGTTTTTTCCTTTATAATTTGTTTCTACTCATGTTTGTGAGAGACGGAAAGAAAAGTCGGAAAAAAAACCATACTTTTTGATCAACTGGAGGAAGACAATTGTGAGCTGTTATACAAAGTTTTGTTCACTGAATTTTCCTACCCAAGAATCCACATTCGCTGGCGTCCACCTCGGTCTGCCTTTGTCTAATGTTACATGTCTGATTTTGAGGAGTTAAATATTCTAAGCAAATCATCCGTTTTCCTCCATTCATTATCAATATCGTTATTATGTTATAACCATCGTTCAAATATTCAAGAGGCCTTGAAGGTTGAAAGCTCAGTGGTGTGTCTGTCAATGTGTTCATTGAGATACACAAAGGACTGATCTTTCCATCAGGAACATTAGCCAAAGGTAACCAGCGGAAGTCGGCGTCGGACAATGTCACCTGACATTACGGTTAGGCTAACTGAATTTCTACAAACTCAGAGCTGAGACATGAAAATTAAACATCCTGTGCATTGGGAGAAAAATAACTGTGAGAGATCTGCACTGAAAAGAACTACTTG
The DNA here is from genome assembly GCA_038406235.1 of Peronia verruculata. Lineage (NCBI taxonomy): Eukaryota > Metazoa > Mollusca > Gastropoda > Systellommatophora > Onchidiidae > Peronia > Peronia verruculata. The sequence continues at coordinate 3,248 of JBCAUA010056812.1, forward strand.
AACGATTTGTAATTTGTTGCCAGTGTTTTCCCTGTTTTTGTTTTGTTTTGTTTTTTTGTGTCGACTAAAATTTTCTGACTTTAATAACAAATTGAGATAACTATCAAGTGTCAATGATCTCCACGCTGTCAGAAAAATGAGAAAGGGAAAATTTCCTTTCTGAAATGTTTGCACAACCTGTGGGTATTTAATGCTAACCCCTTTGTCAGCCTGTGTTGAGCGCTCTCTTTGTGCTGCAGGCCTGTTTTCCAGCATTGAACTGATCAGCTCCACAATGGCTGAATCATGTTGTGTTGAGAAAGGATGCAAGTCAGGCCTGTATTCAAATTCTCTTTGATTTTTTGACATTGGTTGAAGTTTCCATTACAGACTTGGGTTCATGCTTGTTGCCATGACCGTTTAATCATTGTTCACTAAAATATGAATGACATGTAGAACGTTTAGATACAAGAAAGCTTTGTGGCTTAACATGAGAATATTATGTAGGGCCCACACAACACCAGAGTTCTCAGTGTAACAATTGTTGCCAAAGACTATGGAAGCAAACAAAGAGTGCCGTTGAATTTCTTTCCAATATCACACTGAGTCACATTTCATGTTTACGTATTTTTTTCAAACAGAATTAACAACCAGTCTTTAAACCATCTGATTTAAACTTTGCCTTTACGACAGCCATTGAGACCTGTCGAGATGGGGACTTTTTTCATCTATTGGCACACTCGTGTAGAACAAACAAGTTAGCACAACCACACACTCAGTGTTACACAGCTCTTGTTACATGTGAGCACCGGTGGAGAACACAATCAATGATCTTCTTACAGTTGGTGATCAGGTCTGACGTCAGTAGTGATTATAATAATAATAATAATAGAGAGTATTTACATAGCGCTTATCCCCGTAATTACAGGCTCTAAGCGCTTTAAAATATATTATTACCCCGACAGACCCAAAGAAGACACTCATAAACCTTCTCAGCTTCCTGGGAAGCATACAAGGCGGCTGTCTGTTAGGCGCTCAAATCCTTATCAATCTAACAATGTCAATCACTGTCTATAGTCGGGTGCCCATTTAAACCTGGGTGGAGTCAGGATACGTGTGTAAATTGCCTTTCCCAAGGAAAAAATGTCGGGACCTGTCAGGATTCGAACCCGGAACTTCAGATCCCGAGTCGACGGCCTAACCGCTAGCCCACCACACCACACAATACAGTGATTATAATACAGTTTATTTTCCGTCGTAGGTTATTAACTTTTCACGCCTGTCATCCTCCAGGATTTTGCAGTCTGGGTTGCAAAAATGCTGAAGTTTGAGGCTGGGCAAATCAAACTTTGTCGACCTCATTGACAATCACATTTACAGAGATAAATTATGACTACAGTTCCTTATGATTTCCACTCCCCCCCCCCCCTTTTTTTTTTTGCCCTCCTCTCCCCTTTCAGGAACCATCTTTGACCAGTTCGGCGAGTGGGCTCTGGAGTTCAACAACACTCGTCCTTGCTATGAGACCTGGACAATCATGGGCCGACCAGGTCCGTTTGACCGCAGTAACAACGGGGTCAGCTGTTGAGTGAGACAGGATTTTACACTACACACCATTCCAGACCTTGGTCCAACTGAATGAACTCCCAGCACAGCAGCGTAATGACATGTACAAAGGTAAGAAGAGCAATGTTCAACCACAATAAACAACAAAAGCAACAATATCCCAACATCAACAACAACAACAACAATAACAACGCAGTAAACAAAGGGAACAATGCTACCCATTACAACATGAAGAGTAAAAATAATTTCTACATCACCATCACTATTGTTATCAACCCAGACCGCCACAAATCCATGTCATATTTGAAAATTTCAATCAATTACTGAATGATGAAATTGATGTCTGACTAATGGCATAGTTTGGTGTATGTACCACTGTTCAGAAATAATCTGACGTCACTGAAGCTCCGAAAAGTGGAGAAATTAAGAAGCAAACATGGAACAAAGCTCAACTTCATTGTTAACATGTTCCCTCGATAATGACACAAGTCAAAGTTAACACTTTTGTTTTACTAAAAACAATTGAGTTTAAGTATAACATTATCACTTTTGTACAATCATGGAAAATTTCTGTCAGTATCTCTCATTGTTATACTTTCATTTCGATTAGCTGTAGATTCGTGTCGTCATGCGGGTAAGATAAGTGCCTAAGTCATTTTTTGGCCAAAAGGAGTTGGGCCACAGCTGACCATCTTGTGTTTTTCACTACATTGCTCTTCAAGCAAGGTTTTCAATGTTGAATTTCACTAAATGCTTTGCACTATTTGGAATTAAAAATCTGTATGATGTTATCTGGTGACACGAAGCTGTTTATGCAGTTTTTCTCAAAATGGCCAAAAATGACCTTGACAACTGCGAACAATATGGTGACGTATCCTGATGACATTTGTCACTGGGACCAAAATGATAGGTTTTACAGCTAGTCAAAGTGTCGACTTTTCACCATATAGGGTTTTTGGTATTCTGGGAAAGCCTATTTCATACCCGTTCATGTGGTGAAAAAAGTTCTGAGCTGGCTTTATTCTAGATAGAAATATTACAGTTTAAAGAGACAAAGGTGACCGCCAAGCAGTGACCGAAATTCCAGGAAAATCCAGTGTAAATGAACGATGGAACGCAGTAATCCATGCACTACCTCACAAAAAGCCGATTTTAATGAAGAAACATTGAAAACCGAGGGTAAACCCGATACTGTTTTGGTCTGAAGTGAATACAAGTTCGATTTCTTCAAAAAAAGAAAAAAAAAGAAAAGAAATTCATGTCTGACTCCTCTCATCACGTTCAAAGCCGGATTTCATGGTTCTATCCCAGCGACTTATGTCTCATTTCGCCTGGCCGCGAGACTATTCACTTTAAGTCAGACTCAAGACCATTTTAACAACAAATAAATGATTTTTAAAAAATATTTTCTAATCTAAAGTTGATTAAATATGAGTGGCCTCTATTAGCTGGCATTCAGTAAGGCCTGGTGACCATCAGGTGAGCTCATTTAACTATCGATTTTGTCCGCCCAGCTCTTTTCTCACCTGTGCATAAATACTTACGTTCCTTGACTGGAGCCACCACCACCACCAACAACAACAACACAATTATTTATTAGTCCAATACACAAAAGTTGCCATAAGTGTAGTGTCGACAGTTTCGTGATGCCTGTGGTCGAGTGGCTGAGTTGTCCGGACTCTGAAGTAGAAGTTCCTGGGTTCGACTTCCTGCAGAACCCGAGAATTTGTTTGTTTGTTTTGTTTTCTTTTGGTTTAGAATTCAGACATTCACAGACAAATCGTATTATCATGTATGATATAAATTTCCTACTAACTGCCTATTACAAGATAGAATAGCTACAGAACAATCTGTAACAGGCATTTCTCGACTGTTTATGGACAGACGATTTTACTGTTGAACTGATCAAAGTTTGAACCGCATTGTTTGTTCTCCATGGAGCTGAGGAAGTAATAACTATGTTAGTTGGGTTTGTCAGGATAATAATACAATGTAAGTATTTAGAGAATGTAATGTACAAAATTAAGCTCTATAACAATAAAATCCACCATTATTAGTATCATTATTTTTGTTGTTGTCTTTCCTCAGAGGGTCATCTCTACTTCGAGGCCTTGGATAGAACCAGCTGGGTGCTACGAGCTTTCCAGAAACTGGGTGACTTTGGCACAGAATTTGACCATTCTGTCATCCCAGATACGCCCAGCTGATCTTATGTAGCCACGAGCCGCGTCTTCTTGGCAACGCGGCCACTGTTATGGCGGACAATACAGCCAGGCAGAGGATCATCGAGTTCTATTCCTATTTTAAACAACACACATCTCTGCACGAAACCTGGCTGGATTTCCTGCACTGGACAGTAGACAGCGGGGACTTTTACCTGTTCTACAACGATGAGTACTGGTATCTACCTCTGAAGCTGCCCTACCTACAGATTGTCTATAAGGAAATTCCCCTGCCTTAATCAAGACTTCGTAACGGCTCAATCGGTATGGCGTCTGCTCATGGAGCGGCCGGGATCGACTCGCGGGTTCAGCATCGGGAGATGACAGGACACGAAGATCGAAAACCCGCATTTTTTCAGTGACTCAACGGTCCCTTGGCTTCCTGTGGGTAGGGAAGCCCGACGTCTAGCCTTCTCGGATAAGGGCGAATATATTTCGGAGGTCCCGTGTGTAAGTTACGCACATTAAAAAAACCCTTGGCAGTTCAAATCGATAAAGGAGTAGGCCTGAGTGCCGTTGTCCGGGCAAAATTTCCAAATTCCAAATTTCTCCCCACAAAATTTCTCAGCAAACATTGGCAGCTTCTAAAAGTCGAGATAATCCTTTCTCTTAAGATGGAAAGGCTTAAGAGAAACAACAAACACGTCGGTCAGCAACATGGGGGATAATGTGATAAATACAGTGGGTCATTACAAACCAAGAATATGAGTTTGCAACACAGTGACGAACACAATGTTTCGCTGAACTGAAAATTTTAAGCTAGCCTCAAGCTACAAATGCCGTGTATTCCCCCCTTCCCCCCCTTTTCTTTTTGTTGTTTTCAGCGCTATCAAGACAAAGTATACCACAGAGTACCAACTCAAGCAATGCTGAGTTCAACAACGTGCAGCGCATTAACTTTTCATTGTCAGAATGTTAGTGCACGCTCTGAAAATAAGGACAACAATTATAAACTATATAGAGAGATATCAAGTAAAGTAAATCTCATTGATTATCTGTGAAAATCGAAGATAATGATGGTTTTTAAATACAGAGCAGTCCAGTTAAATCAGATCTCTCTTAACAGTCCCATTATTATTATTATTTTTTTTTCTTTATATCTTTGTTGGGTTAGTGGCATTCTTTCTTTTTTTCTCAAGATATATATATATATATATATATTTCAAATTCTAGTCCCTAGGAGTTGGTTTTCACCAGATTCCACTGTATTACACAAATTTACATATGAATCCTGTACATGTAAGCAAGTAACAGCAGGCAAAAAACTAACGTACGAAAAATACACCCTGGCTTTTTAAACAGGCAATGCTTCGGACAATTATGAGAGAACTGCATTTGGGCTTTGAATCGGACTGATCTGAATCTCTCATTACGTCGACGGTATGATGAGACCTTCTTTATCTTTATCTTTTATGAGACTTTCTTTATAACAGTACCAGACTATTATACTTCACTGGGACCTTTCTCTCTCTTGCGTATTGTCGTGGTAGTTTTTATAGCCGAGAACAGGAGCATCACATCATCGCCAACGGAGAAGGCAACTAGAGTTAAAGCAAACGGTTATTGTCACTCTCATAAATCTTGGTAAATGATGGTAACGGAAGTTATCACAGGCCTTACAGGATGCCATGGTGGCTCCCATTCAGACTTCACTTTTCTCCTCAACGTGTACAGTTATTCTACGGAGGTCGTAATAAGTCGATAGCTGGAGACTTGAAAGGTAGATTTTTAAGAAATGGCATAAAATGTGTACTGCTGGCTCGGCAAAGCAAGACAATACTATGACATGTTAGATCACTGTGTATTTGGAAAGTATTGACTAATCCTCAATGTGGTCTTTGAAACTATTTTTCACTGGCCTTTCAAATATGTTGTTTTACGTACGTGCATAAAGTAGTGAAAGACTGTCGTTAGTCAGCATAACTTGTGCTACTATGATCGATAAACCGAAAACATGATCATTTTTAAAAAAAATATCATCCTGTACTCTTTCGTCGTTCTATAAACACCGTCAATCTCATACGTGTGTTTGTAAATTATCCTTGCACTGAGGATGGGATTAGGTGCAAGAACGAGCTTTCGATATTCACTTGTCAAGAGTTTTTAAATTGTGACTCCCAGTGCAGTTACGGCGACTTGACTTGGACGTGTGAGTGACTTTTTATCAAACCAAATCAAAGTCCTGCTTTGATCCTCAAAGCCTATAACGATCACATGACTAAGACAGCTCAATACTCAACAAATCCCATACAGGTGAATATGACACAGTGCAACGTAGTCAAATTATTCAGTCACAACAGATTTTCGAGGCTTATTTCTACATAATGTTAAAGGTTTTTGCATTAAATGACATGACTGTGGGTGGAATCAGCTTCGAAAACGATATCCAAGTTCAGAAAACGACTCGGTGACATCTTCCTCGGATATGAAATGCTCATGTACGAGGAGGACGTTTGGCGTGTTTGTGTGTGTGGTATGGAAGGAGGACCGGGAAAGGGAGAGGATGCATGCAGTCAGCATCTGTCCTTCTCTTCCGGACGAACCACCTCCCTTCCTCTCTGAGAGAATCAGTTTGCATAAAAAATGGGGAGAAAATTCGCGTGATCGATTTCAATCAACTCTGCCATTATCGCCAAACATTCCTGCGAAAAAGAAAAACCAAGTCGATCCTCTCCCGTCCTTCTTCCTTCTCTCCATCCTTCACGTCATTCTCTTATTGTTGTTGCTGTTGTTGTTGTTGTTGTTGTTGCCTCTTTATTCCCACTTCGTTCCTCATCTCCTGCCCCATTTGCGCCGAGATGAAGAGCCTCCTTATCCCTAATTTGGTTCTACAGAGGAATGCACTTTGCGCAGAACAGATCAGTCCGCGTAAGGAGCACATAACCACACTCATTAGTCCGCGCTAGGATCAAGGTGGGTGCGAGAACTTGCGATCTGAACTGCCTAATCTGTCTGTGCCCCTCTCCATCCAGTCCTGGAATAGATAGACAGAGCTATGTGTTTACCCTCAATTCATTCGCTCCTGATCCTGTTCATTCTTTCAACGGGACAAAGTCACTCTCTAAAGCGCTCCTATGTCTGCAGAAGGGATTTAAGAGCCTTGGAACTTGACCCCAGCAGACGGTGGTGGTTTCTAAGCTTCCGGACTGAGGAAAAGTTTGTGTGAGGTGAAGTCTTACCCGTTTTGACGAATCACTTGCTGCATAGGAAAAGGCAGTGAAATAAAATTAAAAAAAACCGACGTTGACATTAAAATCTACAGAGCATGTCGTCTTTCAGAGACTGAGCGATGCCAAGCCCAAATGCTTTCCAACCTCTTAATCATCTTTCCTCTCTGTCCTAGAACTCAATAGCCTCGTGTTCATCAGCCATCCTTTCTTCCCGGAATAGACGAAACTCTCTGAGCATTTCCCAGGTTCCTGTCTTTCTCGATCATCGTTCCATTCTTTCATGCATACGCAACACAGCCTATAAATCTTCAAGTTCCAAATTCCTCGTTCATCAATTCATTTTTCAACGAACTGACAGAGTTCTCTAAACATTCCCCAATTCTGGCCTTCTCTGCATCTTTTCATTCTTCATATCCACATTTTTCTCATACATCAGTATGTCTGTCGTTCACCGTTACAATTTTTCTTGAGGTATAGAGAGTTATCTACACAGTCCCATTTCATCTGTTTCTCGTTCATCTCTCCATCCCTTCTTGGAGCAGATGGACAGAATAATCCACACATCCACAATTCATCGGCTTTTGTTCATTGACCCATCCATCTATTCCTATATTGGCGATTTTCCCCTGTCTGCATTTTTTCCCCCAACATCAATTTTCTCTTTTCTCCCTAGGATATTTTTTTCACAAAAATATAAATATATTTCTTTGTTTCATTCACTTATAGATGCAGATTGTCCTGCTTTCCCTCATGCGATTTTTCCTCTATTCTTCAACTCTCCTCTCTCTCTCTCTCTCTTCTTTTCTATCATTCACTCGGCCCTTCTCTCTCTTCCCTTCTAACTTTCTCGCTCTCTTTCCAGAACAGAATATACGTAGATAAAACCCATACAGACATACATAAAATGTATATGCGCATAAACACTGCATTGTAATTATTTTATACTTTCTGTCATTCCCCTTTCCTATCTCTCTCTTTCTCTCTCTTTCTCTCTCACTTTTCCATTCCCCTCTGCTTCACCGCAGGCTGATATCCCATGTGCCTGTCTGCTTCGGTCTATCTACGTTTTAGCTATTCAACTCGCTACCACCCATTCATTCGCCTGCTGTCCATGTACCCATGAATCATTCCGTTTGCACATCCATCCATCCATCCATCCATCCATCCATCCATCCATCGATCCATCCATCCATCCACCCATCTATCTATCTATCTATCTATCTATCTATCTATCTATCTATCTATCTATCTATCTATCTATCTA
>JBCAUA010056822.1:0-11448 GCA_038406235.1 Peronia verruculata
GTAATTAAGGCAAGAAAGATTATTCAGATTTATTAGAGTACTTCATCATGTCATAGCATGTTGCATCAAAATTAATGCTTGGAGTTAATTGTGCGATATATGGCTTAAAGCCACTCGACCGCAAAAAGTTCAGGGGCAAAAAAGATTTTGCACTTTCCACCCAGTGATACCTTAGGGTGTGTTGGGCATGTTTTGATGCAGCTACACACCGTGTTGTAAGGCGCTTTGGTCAGTAGCACGAGATCGTTCCTTCTGCCTTGTCAATCTCTGTTGCAATATTGCTGTCTCGTTGACTCACTTTTGAACTCATTTGCTAGAGTCTATGAAATTGACATAGTGTGTAATAAGGAATCAGGCACTGACACTGGATTAGATCTAGATTTGGATGACAGGCAAAGCGTCAATAAATCCGGCCTTCTGGAAAATTGCACTGCTTGCAAATGCTTTGCGGCCGCAATTTCTGGCCCTAGCCATGTTGCAGCCCTGATTTTGTAGCTCCTCACTATTTTTTCCCTTTTCCTGTATAATTGAGGAGAAAAATAGCAAATATGTCCAATGACGAGTACACCATCAGTCCTCCAGTGATCAAAAATGGTGTGCCTTCTCAAATCGCTGATTTTTTATGTTCATTTGACACCGGAGAGTGGTAAATTTAGATCGTATGATGGATAAATTTTACTTAGTCTGTAAAACTCTGCCCTTAGGAGATCATCGATACATTGATTATTCAACAAAAAAAGTCACAAGTCTTAAACTGCAGTCAAACAGAAGTTAGTTCCTACTCAAAATTACGCCACTGGTGCGGATCAATTTATGTGCAAGGTCTACTGGATAGATCTAAACTCTAGATCTAGATCTTTAAAAAACGTACCGTAATGAAAACATTTCTCTGAAATTGGAGAGACAGACAAGTCGCAGAAAGAGGCAGTCAGTATCTAGCTGTGTTTTGTTGGGATTTTAGTCAGCAAACATACCAACAAAGTTTAAGTCTAGATCTACTGTTTTTAAATTTCTACGCGTGGTCCATTTTTTTTAGGATTAGTGTTAGTATGCTGATTTGGCAGATGAAAGCTTCTCTCAGATGCACATAGGGAGGTGTTTGATAAATTCTGAAGATGCTGAATTTGAAAGCAGCTCTTCCATCTTCAACTCCAATCAGATTTTGCCAAGATTTTGCTGAATTTTTTTTTCTTCTTAAATAGTCTTTAAACAAAAAAACAAAAAAATGCCGAAAGCTTTATAGCAAACTTGTGGCAAGTGAACTTTTGTGGAAATTTGTATCTGGTACTGATTTTCTTGTTAGTCCCCTAAATGATCTGTGACTGGAAATAACAGTTTTATTATTACTTTGAAACAGCTCTCTACTGGATACCGGTACGGTGACAACTTATACAAGTGTGAACAGAAAGGAATGAAACATCAAACCTCAGATGTTTTATGAATCTTTCATGAATCAAGCTGTAATGAAACCTTACAATAAAAATGACTTATCAGCTAATTCTGCGAGAAGTACGGTCAGCAAGAGATTTTCTTTGCAATTTTTTTTTAATTTTATTTAATGCGGATATTTGCATGCAATTTTTAGTGTTTCAAATGCAGTTTTTGTCATTTTAAAATGTAATTTTCCGCAGGGCCAGATAAATCCTATACGGTATGTGCAATACCTTGTTAACTGAAATGCGATCTTGCATATATCTAGACCCGGATCAATGTAGTTCAGTTTTTGATCAAGTTGTAGATCTAAATTAAATGCATTAAGAAAGCATAGTCAAGCAGATATTTAGATGAAAACAAAAGTTGTTTATACCTACTATTTTACTCTTCAAAAAACGTGCAATATTTAATATCCTTTTTTTTTTTTTTTTTTTGTTTGTTTCTCTCTCTTTCTCTTTCTCTCTTTTTTTTTTTCTGTTGCATTGAGTATTCAAATAGATCATTGATAACAATGACAGATACAGTAGGTAGATCATTTTTTATTCATTCAGATTTAAATGGGGCACATTGGTTGAAAAAGAAATCGACTGTGGTTGTTACTCTGCCACCATTGATCATCAGCCAACCAGAGATCAGAAAAATGTAAACACAGCAGGCTGCCACAGTGCACAGGAAGTTGAACACGCGCACTACAGCCGCTGACTAATGCATACACGAAATGTACAGGAAACTGCTGTTGCTACAGCTCAAACAAATCATCTGACGATTTTTATTTTTTTTTTTAAATCTGCATGGATGGAATACATACATCCTAAGGCATTCCGGGGGGGGGGGGGGGGCCTGAAACTGGTAGAATTGAGCTTTGGCATTTGGTATTTGTGAGCTAGACATAATCTACAGTGCAAATCTATTAAAATCCCCCAAAGATGAATAATTTGACCCCTGATTGGTGAAAACCTCACCCAAGCATCCCCTTTATTCACATCATATATTTTTTTCAGTGACTTCAAGATTTCATGATTCACATCTTCCTTTGCGATAGCTAATCTGAGCTAAGTTCAAGAGAGAAAAAAAACTTTGTGCACATACATGTACTGTCAAATCACGTTCAAGCAAGGGCTAATTATAGCCCTGCCTTTCAAAAATGCTAAGATTGGGTGCACTATGTGTAAGTTTATCACTTCTAAAAATTATTCCTGATTTTAGTGGAAGCTCTAATTTTTTTTCTTTATAGTCCTTGATTTGCACTCTGTCAGGGTTGGCAACTCTGTATGTATGTGTTGTTGTGGCTATTACTATTATTATTTTTTGTTGCAGTTTGGTGGAGACAAGAAAGATAATTTCAGCAGCAGAAATGGTGATGATAACTGGGCTGCTGGCAGTGGTGCTCAGGATGCAGACGGTGGTGATGATGAAGAGTGGGGTTAATTTTTCCTAGGTGATGAATGACACTGAATTCCTCAGCCAGTCAAGAATATTCTTCCAGGGCGATGAGGATGATCTTGACAATTTTGTTAGTTTAAATTCTGTTTGAATTATCAAAAAATAATGCTTTTTTTTTTTGTAAAATTAAAATTTCATTTTATTTTTGTATTTGTCTATTTTGACACTGTTTTTGAATGTTGGATGCAGAGGTCCTATTTTTAATCAAATACAATGACTTAAGAAGGGAGGGGGGCAAAATTTGAGAAAAGATAAGCCCCTAACAAAGCCAGGAAAAGGCAATAAGAGGCAGTTATCATGCAGAGGGGGCTAGTATGTGCAAAAGGGTTGCTATGAGGCTAAAACCACACACACAAAAGAGATAAAAAACATTGTTAATATTCAGAGATGCCAGTTTAAAAAAGAAAAAAAATAAATAAAAAGGCAGGGTCCTTATAGTCTCAAAATGGCCAGAGTCGAGGACAGAATGTGAATAAATTATTTTAAGAAAGACCGTGAAGTATTTTATCAGAGCCCAAGGACCTGTATAATGATAGAACTGCTCATGCGCACACAAACAATAACACCCGTTCAACATGCTTGCTTCAGGTCTAGCCTGCTTGTGCTTATCTAGGGGGGCGCTTCAATTCAAATTGGCTGACCATACACATTTAGTTGATTTAGTGGTGATTATATATTGTACCGGATTATTACGAAAAGCAAGACATGGATGGATACTTTATTGAACACAACGGACAAGTGAACATAAGGAAATAGACAAATCTGTGAAGAACAAAATCAACTGGGCTTGGCTAGATGAGAATGATGCAAATGGGGACTGCATAGCAGATGACATTTGAAAGCTGAAGGAGTCTGGAGTAGCTTACTGTGTCGCCTGTAAGGTCAGAATCCACTATGGATCCTATGGGAAAAAGTTTCTTATTAGCCACTCTAAGAAAATTGATCATGGCAGAATCAGAAAGGCCTTTCTAAAAAGATGCCACAATCTTTGCCATCTGCTCTCAACTGCTACAAGGTGCACGAAAATCTGCATTGAAGAAATGTCCCATTATTTAGATGAAAAGTAGTGTTAAAATGTAAACAGATTGGTTGAAAATGTACTTCAAGCCTTATTTTTAAAAATCTTCCAAGGGGGGCATGCCCCTCCTTAGGTTTCTGTCTGTGACAGTAATGCGTATAAAGTTCAGTTTAGAAAAAAAAAAAAAAATGGCTCAGCTGGCATCCCTGAATATTGCATATGCAAAATCCTTCAAAACAACATTGACATATTAATGGTATTTTTATGTACAGAATGGTAAATAGTAAATGACTGATCGGTTCACTTCATCAAAACTGGGCATTGAAAGCATCAGGAATAATAATCTCTGTGTAGTGAGTATAGTTCGTTGTTTTGAACATGGTGCCATTTTAGCTTAACCCATTCAGTATCGGGCCTGATTACATTTTGAACGCTGGAAGTACTGGCTCAAGGGAGATGATTGGGACGAGAGCTCTGGTTGTATAGAAAGAAATTAAAATAAAATACTTTTTACATGTTTTTTGCTTGAGATCACGTGCAGTTTGTTGAGAAATCAACGCCAAATGTGGTAAATCTACTTGTATTGGGGTATAACAGTGACAAAACCATAAAATTCAGATTGCACCCATGCCGGCTTCATTACACAGATCTTGAGCTCTAGATCTTTACTGCTAGATCGAGTCCAGATCTAGATCTAATTTCGTCATCATCACCGTGTCTATCTTCTTTAAAATTATGCTCAAATCCTTGATCTACGTCCGATTTGAAATCACGTGCATATTTCACGTTGAAAACGTGTTTCTCTATCATTATGTTATGGTCCCGCACTATCCGTTCGTAAGACTCTTCAAGAATTCAATACGATGTTTAAACAACTGTAGCGAACTCATCGTTCCAGTATGGTGAAATTGGGCAGTAACTTCCCTTGAGTACTCTAAACCTTGTTCCCGCGAGATCTCGTACGTAGGGCCAGATGTCCGTTAGTAAAGAAACCGAAAGTAAAGGCGATACATAGCGGGCGTTGCGGTACTGAATCGGTAGCAGATGTTAGCGGGCGTTACGGTACTGAATGGATTAACATAAGACTTTTTGTCTTAACACAAGGTTCATGCAGAATCCTAGAAATTAAATTTAGGCTTTCCAGACATTGGAGGCAATATTCCAGGTATGATGAGTTTGAGGACTAGAATGAACCACAAAAAAAAAAAGAAATACTGAGTTAGTCTTTCGAGCAGAGAAAAGCAGTTTTAAGATGAGGAACATTCTTATTGTTAGTATATTGCAGTACATCATGCCCTTTGAGCGGTCAGTACTCATCTCGATTACTTTGCTGGCAAATTACAGACCTTGCTCTAGGTTGAAACTGCAGCTACTCGACATAAATTTTAGCATTCCTATTCTTTGACATGTTTTCTACTTCTAAAACCGTCGACATATTCATCAGATACTCATGCCTATATTTCCTGGACTTTGCATGAACCATGTGATTGATAGAACATTATCCATCAGATACTTACACCTGTATTTCCCAGACTTTTACGAAGGATGTGATTGACAATACCAGTATTATACTAATGCGTTCATGTGTATAGCAGAGCTGAAGGGGCAGTGGCTATGGATTTTGTTCATTTTATTTCTCTATCCGTAATTGAGTCCTCAGCACGCTCATCATATTCCATATTATGTTTTCTCATATCACAGTCATAAATGTCATTTTTTGTTCTGAAGTAAATTTCTTTTTAAAAAGGACTTGAAAAATCAATTGTTTGATGCACAGTTGAGTCTGAATAATTGGGTCCTAGGGGATGAGTGCCATGAGTTTTAATTAACAGAAATTTGAATTGTGAATGTTGCAGTAGTTTGATGTATCTAAAATGGCTTTACTCCGCTAGCCTTTTGCAGTATGTATGTCCTGTGTGCTCGTGATAGCACATGAGGTTCAATTGATTTCAAATTATCAGCTCAAGTAGAGGAAAATCCAAATTATTAATTGATTTTGACTGTATGTGTACTTTTGTGTGAATTTTTTTTTATTTGATGGTCCAACTTCAAAGAAATTTTGAGTTAAAGGGATTCTGGTCTAAATACTGAATAAAGCTAAAATGGTAATTCAGATGATGCAGTTTTATAAAAGAAATAAATTGCACAAATATTAACAGCTAAAGTTTGGAGAATAGATTGGGGGGAAATGCATTGAGAATCACAATATGGCAAGTACAGCACAACTATGATATTGATATTCATAACTATTTGTTATAGTTTGTAATGCGGAGCATGGGGGAATGCTTCCGCACAACAGCAACAAAAATGTGAATCTGCATCTGCTTATGTTTATTGATAATATATGCTACTGCTTAGTTGATTTACGTACCTGAAATCTTGCTCTTTCTTCCATTTTGCATAGTTTTTTTTTTTTTTATGTAGCTGACAATACTGTACATTGAACAACACTGCAGTGGAATCATGTCATATGTTCTGCCTCAAGATCATTTTGGTTGATGCTGTTTTGCATATTATGATATACATGATGCATTTTGACCTCAGTTTCACTTACCAACATTCATGGAATCTATGCACAAAGAAAGTTTATATATCTTTGTTTTTATTTTGATAAGATGTAGATTTCAACACAAACAAGATCTGTTATAACAGATCAGGGATGTTAAACTTCTGACTTTTTGGTTGCTGCTACTTGCCTACTTTTGTCCGCTCAGCACTGCCGACTTTTGCTAAAACCACAAGGCAATCGCAGTTTTGTAATTTGCAATACAAAGCTTGATGATAGTGACACCCAAAGTACGAAAGATTATCCTCATGCCACGATCGTTGGTCCACCGTTGTTCAGTGGCTGTTAGAAGATAGAGATCGAAGTTCGTAGCACTTAATTCCTCACACCCGACAACATGCAGTCGAGTGGTCTTATGAGAGATGTTGATAGAAAATCTCAGTATATCAGAGTGCCGACAACAAAAAAAATAATGTGCCCATGGTCCTAGAAAGACTAGTGTAAGAGGGCAGCTGTTCGCGATCTAGATTTAGATGTAGAAAATAGATCTAGATTGATAGATCTAGTCTAGTTACGCTTGATGATTCTGATGACGGCAGTGCCTATAGAATCTTTTTACTTCTTGAAACTGCCACTAACTATGTAATTTTATAGTCCCATCCAAGGATCTTGTGAAAAATTGCAAACGACTCTCAAGACAATTCTAGATTTTTTATGTGTCTTACTTAACGGGTGATAGAATACGAGGTGGGAGGAGCAAAATTTTCCGACTTTTTCGTGACAACAGTTTGACATCCCTGAACAGATGGACTGTGTTTAAAAACAGATGATTATGAATAATGATGACTCGTACTAGAAGTGGGGCCATCATATGTACTTTTTTTTTAAAATCTGAGAGTGAGTATCATAAGCCTGTGTAAGCACAGAGATGCTGTGGCCGATTTCTAATCCTGAAGGAGAGGCATTTTGAGGAGGATGGCACTGTCATCAAAAGTAATTTATGATGATTATGGATCAAGAAAAGAAGAACAAAAAAAAAAAAAAAAGGAAATACGCATTCTCATAAATTACTTTTGTTGTGCGGATCATGATGTTGCAATTGGAATGTGAGAGAACTATGGATCCCTCCCTCCCTCTCCCCCCCTTCTTTGCCAGGAACCAGGAGTTGACTTACTGCATACTGTAGGCTATGTGTACTTAATATTCACTGCTGTCTTCACAGAGCAGATTTTAATGAGGTATTTGGAGATCGCTCACATTGCACATTCATGGATTTGTGTGTATCATTCACTGTATGGTGTGGGCATGTCTGAAAACTCATCGCCAGCCATGCAGACTGGAGCTTGCACACAAATCAGTGTAACTGAGCAAAAATTTTGGTCACTAACCTTGCAAATTCCTCACTGTCAGCACAGAGCAGTTTTAAGTACATGTATTGACAAACCTCATTCCAATCCGGTGCTATAATCTCGATTCTCTTCACTAGTCGTTTTCACATGTATTTTGAATTTTGTTGCCAAATGGCCAGTGTTTCAAAACCATTCCACTTTCAGCTCATCATGAAAATTCTGTCCACAAATGCCTTTAATCTTCCCTCATTGCATCTGTTGTGTTCAAGCGGGCCTGTGATATCAAATCCAAAATACTTAGTTAGACCCAGGAACGTGTATTTTATGTTTTTCATCCTTTAACAAGAATCAATAAATGTTTTTTGAATTATGCACGCTTGACTTCCACTTTTTTGCTGTTGGTTTTTTTGTCTTCATTGAGGCTTTTGATGTGTAGTGAGGATGTAATTTTGGATAAGATGTATAGTTGTTTTTTTTTTGTCATAACACAGCACATTTTTTTTGTTTTGTTTTTAAGTCTTTGTTAAAGATTTTAGATGATGTAGAGGGAACAGTTGATATGTCTTATCTTGATACCACATCAGTGTTAAATAATACCCACGTTGTAATTGTATGGGCATTTACAAACACATAAATTATCTTACCATGTTCTGCAGCTACTGATATTTTGAACATGACAGGAATGGCTTTATGTCTAGTAGCCAGTCAACAGGGGTTGTATGTTGATTTTTTAAAATTAATAAATAGTAAGTGATTACATGTACATGTACTTGCATGTGGTGAACAAAGTTTCTAGGGAGCATGAGTGGAGGGAGAAAAAAACTTGCAAATTGAAGAAATCAGGGATAATCTCTCAGCACTGGCTAAACAAAATCAAGCGGGGGGGAAAAAGAGGGCAAAAATGAACAGGTTAGCACTTCAAATACATGTATATACAGTGGTCTCCACCTAAGATCCTGGTCACCAGGAGACAAAAAAAGCAGGCTCTTACAGTCTTAGTCTGATTGAAAAGATATGCAACTCGTCTGATGACACAGACTGTCTTAACTACTTGTACTACCATGATGATGAGTTAGTTGTTAACATTAGTTGAAAGTTTATATCTATGCGATTAAGTAGTACAGCCTTCTTCCCTGTGCATGGGTTGTAATAAGATCTAACAATTCCTGTCCTTCCTTAGACTACTTAGTGTGTATATTTGTATGTACATGTACATCATGATCAATACTGCTCAGTGTTTAAACATCGAGTGGGGTTTCAACTAACATATCAAACATGATACTGCACGTTATGCTGCCCTTTGGACACTCACACGAATGACTCAAGTGTTGACAGACCGCCAGTAGTAGCAAAACAACTACATGCACCAGTTAGGAGGTTAACCTTACTCCGTATTCTCAAAGCCAGTCACAAGTGCTGTCCCACGTGTTATCAAAACAAAGAAATGCTTCCGGGCTAGTCCATGTGATATCATATATCAAGTCATAAGCAGTCATATATCAAGTTCAACCATCACTTCCACTCCACTCCTTTGACTTTGACTATCTTCTCTCCCACCCCCATCCCCATATGTCTGTACATCTAGCACTGTGTGTTTCTCTTGTGGACAATATCATGCGAAATTGCACAAGTAAAGTACAGCGACAGCTGGCTGATGGCCTGTGCAGAAGTTGTAGGGCATAAACCTCTAATGAGACAAGTAAGGCAAGGAAATTTTAGGACTGAAACTCGAATGTGCAGTAACAACAAAATGATAGTGTAAGTGTAATGTTTAAAAATTGTCTGTAAATGTGATCAACAATCAATATCTACTTTACTGAGAAAAACTGATGATTTTACACACCAGAGAAGAAAAATATATTTTTCTTTAAACATTTGGTCTATGGCACTTACAAGGTCCCTGCACAACGGCAACGGTATGGGTGATACTTATGCAAATAGGCTAGGGCCCAGGTAAGTCAACCTGGGGTGGGGGCGATGTTTCTTTGTCCACGCAGGTGAAATTAAAGCAGTTTTGGGCAAGCCGTGTCTGTTGGGGGAGACGAGGAGTAATCAATTAAGGTGTTAAGGAATGTTCTGCCAAATCGTAACACGCAAAGACAAAGATCTGGGAGTGACGAGTAAGATCTCGTGGCTGCACGCCGAAGATGGTTAAACTGAGTGCGCAGCCAGCTTTTTGTTTTTTCATCCATTCCTAACAACCTGGGGTAGGAACGGTGCACACAGATGAAAGAGTGGTTTGGACAGGATATGCGGGGTGGGGGAGATGAAGAGTAATCTTTACCATGTATAGGATTAGAAACGTTCTGCGATATCATAGATCTAGATCCGACACACGCAGACAATGGTCTTGGAGTGGCCATCAATTAAACCGCGTTTATTGCTACACATTGCAGCACATTACTCTAACTTTCACCGCAGAATTAAACGCATCGTTCAGTAGCCTACCTGTTTCAAAAGTACATTGTTTAAAACAAAGATGTTATTCTTAAACATTTTTCTGTGCAAAACATGTGCAGGCTTTGGTAAGGGGCCACTTATCAGGGGAAGTTCAAGTAATCAATACCGTAGTAAAAAATAGTCAATGTATGGGTCGTCCCCATTGTTTTATGGTCTCTGTCGGATATTAAGAAATTCTGATATTAAAGAAATAAAAATCCCGATCCCTTCAATTTCTTAATTTCGAGATCCACTGTATTTTAAAGCAAAAAATGGATGAGGTTCCGTAATGATAGTTGATAGGGCTGTTTTGAAAGGTCAAGAAGTAAAGATTTAAAGACAGATAAATATCTGAGGATTAGAATAACTGTACAGATCAGAAATTTCAAAGCGAAAGTATTTCAACTCAGTTATTTGTATTACTCGTGTAAAATTTCTACTGTACTTTAGTGGAAAAATGAAGCTACATGTATCTCATTCAGTTACATTCTCTAGGGTTCTTTCTCTCTCTCTCTCTCATCCTGTCTTGTCCCATGTGTCTGTTTCTTTATTTTTTTCCCCTCCTGGCTTCTTTTTCTTGGTTGATAGATAGTCATTCTCTCTGTTAGCTTTCTCTACTTTCAACAATAGCATGATGGAAAGGAATAAAGAAATGAGTGAAGGATTAAATAGATAATGATAAATAAATACATGAATGAATAAATAAATAGACATACATGTACGAATAAATGAATTCAAAGGAGCAAAAGACAAAAAAGAGAAAGAATGGAAGAAAGAAAGAAATTTTTGTTTATTACCTTTCAATCTCAATTCTCAGTGGTTTGATGAGACACAAAATTATGAAATTTAGTTTTGGTTGAACAAGATGTCAGATAGCCAAAAAAAAATTGGAGGTTTTCTTTTCACAATACCAGACGTTCATACCAACAGTTTCTTTGTCATCCTCATTGATTATTCTTCATGTGTGCATGATGGCACCTCACTAACAGACCAGTAACCCTGCAATGGTGACTATACGTGACGATAATTTGTTCTTTACATAATTATAACATACTTCAAATTTTTCTGCGCAACATTTAAGTTTTTCAGGAGATTGCTATGTCCTTTCCACATTAATTTGGGGATTCCTAGGGTTTTCACACTCCAGTGCGGTAACCTCTTTGTATCCCTGAGATACATAATTATACAGTGGAAACCTGATATAACAGGATTGCTGGGACCAAGGGAAAAGTCCTGTTATAAGCGGATCCTGTTATACC
>JBCAUA010056833.1:0-11448 GCA_038406235.1 Peronia verruculata
GATAGATAGATAGATAGATAGATAGATAGATGGATGGATGGATGGATGGATGGATGGATGGATGGATGGATGATGGACGGATTGGAAGATTACTTAAAATACTAACATATGTGAACTCGGAACATTGCGGGTGTTTTTTTTTTTCTGTTGTGAGAGTTCAATCTTGTTCAAGCTTCTATAGCATGTTTGTGAAAAAGCTGTGAAATTGACAGTTTAACAGAAACAAAAAGAGGTGCCCGTATGTGGCAGAACAATCATTGTTACAAAATCCCACAGCTTCAATTTTCTGTCACTTCTCTTCTTATTTCTTTTCTTCTTCCTCTTTTCATTTTATACTTCTGTTTCTCCTCCCTCCTCCTCCTCCTTCTGCTTCTTCCTCTTCTTCTTCTTTTTTTCCTTCTTTGTCCTCTTCTTTTTAAAGCAAAACATAATTCAGCACTACCGACTGTTTCTATTACTTTCCTCTTTATTGTGCCAAAGTATCAGATTAATCTAGTTACTGACTTAAATGTATCACTTAGATGAATAGGGAGTCCAATGAACAAAGGTTTTCAGGGCACAAAATTTCAGTCCTCAATTTATTCTCTCAACACTTAATGGAACAGAGTTTCAAATTTGTTATTTTAAAGGAACGATATGTAGTAAAAAGACTTATAAGTCCAGTTTCTATGGTGAAAACAAAGAATGAAAAAGTCTAGAGTCATTTTCTCATCTTCGGCTTGTGGGCAAAATTCCCATTATTGGACGGTTCAAAGAATACGTTAAAATAAAGAAAGATCTCATAATCACTGGGCCTCAGCAAAGTGGACCATAATATTGTGGGCTTAATGTGCCTCTTGCCCTCTGCGGGCCAACCTGGTTATATCTCTTGGCTAATGCACTTTTCTCATTACGACCCTCGTCACTGTCCGCTGACAATTCTATCCAGTCCATCTAACCTGGAGTCAAGCTTTTCCGTGGTCGTTATCTTAAAAATGGTTCGTGTTTAAATCTCTAAGATCTATAACAGCTTTTAGAACAAACTGATAAAGTCTTCTTAAGCAGAATTAAACACGTACTATGATATGTCAGATTTGTAATAGCAAAATATATTAAAAGTCTTCAGCAATATGTTATTATTTTAAGATACCCAACACGATCTCAGCTATAAGTTTCTTAAAGCCATTTTTAGCCACATATCTAACAATATGTTATATATTATTGAGCTGTGAAAACTTGCGTTTTCTTTTTTCTGACATTTTTTGGTAAAGAAAGTAATGCGGTCAATATACGACATATTGTAATATCATTCACACCTCGACCCACCTCAAGAATAGAACATGGTTGTGGACGTTTCAATCCCCAGGAGGTTGAAAGACATATAGACAACGTAACGTTTCAGTCCCCGAAACATTTTGCCAAAGTCTTTTCTGTTGTTCTGGTTTTTGTTTTGTTTTCTTGGTAATGTTATACCCTCCGCTTTCCTCTTTCCAAAATTAAGCTATTTCCAGGAGAACGTTGATGTTTAAATTGTAACTTCTCAGCTTGGCAGTTCACACATAGGACTATTAAACACAGAGAATATTAAACAAGTTACATCAGGGGATGGAATTGTCTAAAACACGATTCAATACGATCATCATCATCATTACCTGAGACTTTTCCCAGTAAATAGACCACAGGCTAAAGACTTCCTCTCAATCTCCCGTGAAGCCGGTGTTGCTTTTTCTTTCGTATTACCTGCCCTCATAGATACCATGCAATCACGCGACTCATGACCCCACATTATTGAACCTTTCCATGACACACTCCCAATTCGTGGAAAAGCGGCGAATTGCTCGTCCGGCTGTGTTCATCAACGTGGGAAAATGTCGTGGTTTGTCCTTCTAAAAAGTCAAGAAACAGTGGCAGATACTGATCAGGCATGATGATAGACCCAGGTTTCTACACAAGTTCTTCTTGCCCAGAGAGTTCATGGCCAAAACTCCTAACATCACCTTCCAAGTCCTCCTTCCTTGTGACCGTATCTGAATACATCTCTCGTGCGGGCTGGTGTTTTCATCTAAATGTCTGTCTGGTAGACCGTGGCATTTTCAACTGAGAGAGCGCCTGGTGGTCCGTGGTGCTTCCATCCGTAACTCTGTCTGGTTTCAGTTCTGGTTCTGGCACGCTTTTCAACTTTCTCTGGGGTGATTCTTTCAGCGAATTGTCTGATAGTCCTTGGTGCTTTCATATGAGCGTCTGTCTGGTGGGCAGCGGTACTTCCATCTGAAACTCTGTCTGATACTCTGATAGTCCGTGGTACTTCTAACTGAAAGTCTGTCTGGTGGGCAGTGGTACTTCCATCTGAAACTAATGTGTGACTCTCTCAGCATAAACCTGCTCGAGCGCCATTTCTTCCTACTAGAGTTACCAAATTCAATTTGGGTGCGGGCGACCGAGATGTCGCAGATCTTGCCAAAGATATTGGCTTATATAACTTTGTGCCCAACAACCTCTACCTCTCCTGAAAAGTAATATCCTCAGTGGCCTCGTAATCCAGGAGGCTTTGATTATCATAGACTGCTATCATATTCAGTCTAAAATGCAGGTATGATTACTTTTGTTTTCTTTCTCAAACATACTCAAAGTGATGGTGGGAATTTACCAGAGTTAGACGAGACAGGTTTTCCGAAAATCAAAATCATTGGCAGTTATCTGTTTGTGTTTATTTATTTATTGTAACGTATTTACTTTTGTATTATCTCATCATTTATGGTTTATTGTCTACATATTAATGTGCATATGTAAATATGTCTGTACGTATGTAAAGTTAATCTGTTTATTTATGTATTGGTTTGTTGATCTATTAATCTGTTAATCACCATTTTGACAGATGGTTCAACTGCGATTTCTATACAAAATTGAATGAGACTATTGTAAAAAGGCAAACACTATTGCTTGATATGAAGATTGGCCCTGATTATATTTGTCCATTTGATTTCTCTGGCAGGTTACATAAACAGGAGACACTAGG
Organism: Peronia verruculata; assembly: GCA_038406235.1. NCBI lineage: Eukaryota > Metazoa > Mollusca > Gastropoda > Systellommatophora > Onchidiidae > Peronia > Peronia verruculata. The sequence goes on from JBCAUA010056833.1 coordinate 2,996, forward strand.
AAAACAAAATAAATTATTATTTCTTGTTTTTCTCTTTCAACATTATTTTTCTAGCAAAATACAACTGGAGTGTCTTAGTGTACCTCTTGGTATTGGCATTTTTGGGATTATTTATTTATTTTTAAAAAATATAGTATGATGTTTGTTTACACAGTTTGCAGGCTGAATCTCATTGAATTTTCGTCATTTTAGTCGACATTTGAAAAAGAAAACAAGAAGATAAAATAGAATAAATAAGTTAATAAATAAATAAATAATAAATTAAATAAATAGATAATTAAATAAATAAATAAATAAATAAATAAATAAATAAATAAATAAATAAATAAATAAAATGAAAACGAAACACACCGACACCAAATGACATCTTTTGTTGTCAAACATTCGTGTGTGGACAACCCAGGGAAAGCATCCTGAACCCAAACTAGTAAAGTCAGAGACTCAGAAATGTGATGTAAATGAAGAAGTGGGACCGATGAAGCAACCTGGTCTATTCATATGTCAAATGAACAATCTTCAATCTTTGAGCTCACCCTTTTAAAAGCCTATGCATTCAGGAACATTAGAATTTTAAGAGATCTAAAAAAAAAAAAAAACGCTTTGATCTATGAAATTAAATATGTGAATATCCGAATTCCCAGCAGATGTTTTATTCACGAATTTTTTTTTTTTATTATGAACATGCTACAAGTCACGTGGCTAAACACAACCCCTAAAACATACATAATGGGTAGTAAAAATGGAACAGAGAAAAGTGTAGCCCACCTTTATAACATTAAGAGGTGAACGTCGTCTTTCAGTATGTCCGTAAAAGTTATTTACGTTGATGGATCCTCAGATCTAAAAACAGAACTCACTTAAAGTTCGGAGGCTGAAATATTGTGGGTCTCTCAAACCTTTGATCAGAAGTTATGCTTTTTTATCTTTCGTCCTCTGGCCGGGTCACTGTCTCTTCCTGTGTCCAGGCCATGCTTGTGGCCAGCTTTAAGTACAAACGTCTATCCGTTGTGAAGTCTTTCTCTCCTCTTCCTGGTGGACCTCTGGTGACTAATGGCTATGGTTTATATTCTGGTGAAATTCATCATCTTCTCTAAAAGAGCAATTTGTACGACATTATCAAGAAAGTGCGGAACCATTAGATCCCTTGAAAAAACAACATTAAAATCTCATGATCTCGATGCAAAACATTTGACTGATAATGCCTACTGTGTTTAAGGCTGAAATAATAAAAACAATAATAACAATAAAAAACATAGCACTTATCCGTACAGAGTACAAACTCTAGTGATCTAATTACACACTTAGATATTTTGTTCAACCTAATCTATTTATATAGTTAACTTCTCTCAGGTACTCATTTTCAGCCCTCGGCGAGTCGTAAGTGGAACTCTTGTTCTCTGGCCATGACTACATGATGTTTGTACTGAAGGTAAATAGTGATGTGATTTTCAACAGGCATATTTAATTATTTACTTTCTCCTTTTTCTGTCGTTTCAGGAAACAAGGAAGATAAACCAGATTTTACAAGTAAAGAGCTTAAACGAAAGAGCAGCGACCTCCAACTACGCCCACGATCTTTTAGTACCTTACGCCTGTCAAAACCGAGCTGCCTCATCGACAGTATCAACTCATCAAAACAGTAAACATTTTCAGTCGCTTGAGATAGTGAGGCCCATTATCTTTAATCAAACTTGCCAGTTCAACATATAAACTTGTGAAGAGAAAGGCTAATTTGTCAAGAGAGGGGACTGTAAAAAAACACAGTGGACATTCTAAAAAAAAAGCGGGGAACTTGGGACAAGTCTGTGTTTGTGGAAGGAATTTTTGGTGACTTGGTTGTTTGGATACAAGGCCATCTGGTTCCTTGCCCAAGTTCTCTGGGCAAAATTAGGTCGTCCTGAAATAACAGAAATTTGCTACTAGTGTGAACAAAAACGTAAAAAAAAAAAAAAACACTTTAGTCCAGCGTTTAGAAAAGAGTAGACGGTGCCTGTTCCTACTGGAAAGCATTATTATGGAATAAACAACTGTCCTGAATTTCAGGACAACATTTAATTATATGCTAAAAAGGAGGAAAAGAATAGGCTGAATATATTTATTTGCCATTCGCCTATTTGGAAATAGAGAGACATTCTGAACTGTAAATTACAGTGCTGATTTCTGTGAATTGCCGGGACAGCGGGAGAAAAACTGCGGAGAAACAGGCGATTCAGCAGAGAGAGAGAGAGAGAGAGAGAGAGAGAGAGAGAGCTCGTTCAACACAAGAATTGCAAAACCTCGTATCTCCGCCATACTTGAACAGAATCCCTAGCGGAAACGCTCCTGAGTTAATGCAACAGCTCTTGATCTCTGAATAGCAGTGCATCCAGCCGTAGGTAACAGCGGCAATACCCACAATGTTTCCGTCGTCGCTGCAAACAACGACACAGTGCCTCCTCCTCGCCATCATCATCCTCTCCTTTTCTTCAGTTAGCGTCCGGGCGGACGGCGAGGGCGGCTGTGTAGACGAGTGTAACTCATATGCCGCTGATCCTTCCTCGGTGTCGCGTTGCATTAAATACGAGTGTCGGAAAAGAGTCTTCAACTACTTCATAAGGTTCGGAAAGAGATCAGACACAAATGAAATGGAATCGGAACAACCTCGGGAAAGGTCGAATCGTCTCCACTCTCTTCTACGCATTTTCTTAGATCGTAAACAGTTTAGGACATTGCCTCCTCACGACCTCCACGAAGCTACTCCAGAAAATGACCCGCTACTCCAGTACAATTCTTACGAACAAGAACAACAACTTCTGCAGCAGCAGCCACGGCAACTGCAACTGCAATTTTTCAAACGGAATGACGCCGACTCCGCAAGTCGTGCCCAACGTCTGAGGCAATTAAAGCAGCAGAGGCGGCGGCAGTACAGGTTACTGGAATCCTTACTCAGGTTTGGTTGAGTCTGCCTCTCAACAGCACAACTGCAAGAAGCTGTAGTATGTTTGGCTAGGTGCTTCTGTTATCAGAAATACATACATGGCTTCAACAAATCTACAGGCTTCTCTTTTGTCCTATATTTCATGGTGTTTGTAGTGTTTTGTCCAGAGCGAGTCTAATGACAGTCGGGCTAAAAAAAAAAATTGCGGTCAAATATACAATATGACTGATGGTTATATTGATGGTGTTGATGATGATATTGATAGTATTATTTATTTTTGTATAATATCTTGAACCGCAACACGTATACTGTCAACCGGTGGCAAATTCAGGATGATGATGGTGATGAAAATGATGATCATTTTATAATATACAATCGAACTGTCTGACCGGTTACTAGCAAAACAATTCAAGAAAACAAATAACATAGAAATCTACAAATAACTTGATTGTTGTGATGATAATAAATTCTCTGCCAAGTTTTCGAGCCCGCTTGGCTCTTCGTCGGGGCAAACGACGATAATGATGATGACGATTATGATGACGATTTGAAAATTTGGCATTCACTTTTAATATCAAGATCAAGCTGATATGTGTTATTTGCTTTTTAAAAAATTGTTTGATTAGTTCCCAGTTGCACAGTCTTTTTTCTACTTTAGAAAATGATGATGATGGTCTTGGTAAAATGATGGTGTTGATGATGATGAGCATTCCCAAGTCTTTTAGATCACAGTAACCAAAACGTAATCTTTGTTATCACGCATGCGCTCCACAACAGAACGTCAGTGCAAAGTAAGAATTGCCTTGAGATGGAAACTCCAACTTTCGGATCTTTGATCCAGCATAGAATACGCAAAGTAAAGAACACCATTTGATCAAATTTCCTGCACTTTACCCGCTCATACTTGTATCAGTGTTAAGATGCAAGTGCACGGTAACTGTTTTCGTTCCGATTCAGTCACAGTTTAGCTAAACTCCACTACTTATCCAGATGATGTCAAAAACTTCTCTGAAACAAAAAATATCACTATCTTCGATCGATTCCACGTTCTCCTTTGAGGGATTTCAAGGTGTTAAATTGTATCTTGGAGACATGAGTGAGATCATTGAGTAACTAGACAGGCCAAAACTGAGGCTAAGGAGGCGACTGAGACTGCGTTTGCACCTTAAATTAATAGACTGTCTGGTGGTGGCGATATTTGTGTTGGTGGTATGCGAGTACAAGGAAGAGATTAACAAAGAGATTAACTCTCGTAGTGTCAACAGAAATGAAAGTAATGTCAAGATTTTAAATTATCTTTTAACACTATATATGCGTCTGCAATACTTGACTGCTACTGCTTTGCCATCATGCAACAGAAGTACACGTTTACAACAGTCTGGTTTATTAAAGGCAAGTGATGAGCGAGTGTTTGGCCAGGTGGGCTCCATGACCGCAGTATGATTTACTCTTAGAGTACAGAGAGGGAACGGGGCAGACGTTCTCAAGGGTCAGGACTACATACCTTATTGTCTCTGGACAGCCATCAGTGGTGTGACGTCACAAATTGGCTCCCAGAGTGGCTGCCATATTTTATTGAATTATCGCCACGATTGGCTGACATGGGACATAATCCCGTCACCCAGAGATAGCATCATAACATCAAGGCAATGACCTTTTCTTAATTAACTCTCCCATGCCAGAAGATCAATAATGTTACTTTGCCAAATTTTACTTCCGGTGTCTCAAAAATAACTTCTCTAATTACCTTAAAATCTGATGTGTTTCCAGTCTCTGATGCGTGATTTCTTTGACGCTTACAAAGAACCACCTGGACAATTAAATCATCACATTTGTTCGCGTTGAAGTTTCATGCCGCTAAATAGTAGCTCAGTGTTGTTTCTGTAAGCTGGAAGTGTATCGAAAGAAAGAACATAATCCGGGGTCAAAGATCACGACCTTTATTACATCTAAGAGTAGCAGGTTTGTTTGATTGATCGATTGCAGGCAAAACGATTATTCGTTTTGAGTAAATGACGTTACCAATTATACTGTGTATGCAGGAAAGACAAGCAATCAACAAGACCGGGAGTTATTGGCAGAAATTTACGTACTATAATGGAAAGTGGAAATGCAAAGCTACTAATTCTTTCAGATTCAGATGTTGAGACAACTGAGCGTTTCATTAAAATGAATTTTGACATTTGAAGTAATTGTATTTGTATCTTAGTACTTGTTTTCAGTACAATGAGACAATAGGACCAAACAGCTAACATTGTGACTATGTCTAGGTACATAACATAATGAAAAAGAAAAAAAACGTTCGAGTAAGCACCACATTATTCTGAATGTTCCGCTTCTCCCATTATGCACTGGTATTATTCCACTAAACTGAATGACTGCATCAACAGCCTGGTCTTAGGTATCTAACACACTATGAGAAAGAGTAACAAATAGACACGGATTTATTAGAAAGGATTTTTACACACAGATTTTTTAAGACGTGTAGAAAAAAACATAAACTAGTAACATTGGCTCAAACAATAACTGGATTGTACTGTTTTACCATATGTGGACTGTAAAAAAAGACCTGTGATATCCCAAAGGAAGTTCTGCACAGTGGACCAGTTCAGGGGAAGTGCCTTTCAAGGAGATTACAGTTTCCCTACAAGAATGTCTGCAAAAGGAATGGAGGACCTTGGAATCTGACTCGGAAACTGTGGCGTCCGAATGTCTACACTGAAGACAGCTGTGTTGGCAATTTAGTCTCCACAGACCACGGTGTCTCGCTCAGCAGAGTTTTTTTTTTTTCCAGTATCACTTCATTGTCTCTTTGACTTCATTTTTAAATCACACGACTCTTCGAACAGGAAAAGGGTTGTCAGCAATCCTGAGCAGATGCTCTCTAAATCGGAACAAAGTTATGCCTGAAAGGATACAATCTTCCCAAATACAAATCACATCACATTCATAAAAGTGTTCGAAAAATACGTAAAGATGGGTAATACTGTAACTTAGAATAATAAACTTATAATCATTATTAAATATTTATAATGTATAATACTTATCATTATATTTCTAACATGTCACAGAAGATACTGTTAAAGTTTGACTACTCCTATAACTAACATCATGACGGCAATATCATTGTGAATAGAGGACTCAACTGGAAGGTTGTCAGAAATGCGCAGCATCTGTACTGTCCCCATATTTTCGAAGAATCTAATGAAAAAAACTGTTTTGAACTCAGTTCTTATTATCTGTAGAGAACACTTCTTAACACAAGATTTATGCTGAATCCCTGAACTCCTTGAAAATACTTTGGATGTCAAGTCACCTTTTGAATCTCTTCTACTTCCAGAAAAATGAACTACCTGAAAATGAGCATCAAGCGATATGTCCCGATATCTCCTTTATTAAGGGGGACACGAATTGGTCTTAGTGTATTTGTACAAAATGGCATGCGCCTTTGTATCCATGTGGAAACATTTTCAACTATATAAAATAGTGCCAAATTAGATTTCATATTTTTCGTAGTTCCAGAGGTATAAAGGCCTAGAGAAAAATGTCAAGCGCTGTGATTTTTTGGATAAGAATTGTGTATTTAATTAGAAAACTACTACACATGTTTATCAAATACATAACGTATTTATGAATTTAGATTACATGTGCTGCATGTGAGAGGATCCGGCAAAATAATACACTGACATGCGAAAATATAAAACTACCCTCATACGTTTCATAGTTATTGCAACTTTTACAGATGACAAAATACACGGACAGGGCAAATATACGGTAAGCCTCAACCACAGTGCAATCCTGTGATGTCATCCTCGTCTTCAAAATTAAAATTAACTCGTTTCAGTGTATTGGTGCTCTATCCGCAAACAGTTGAACTTGACAGATGAACTGTAGAACAATTTTGCGTCTGTTACTCCATGCTAAGAAAATTTTTCTTTCCCCTAAATGCCAAGTTTGAAAAACCACAAACATAACGCATCCTTCTCTCACCCACTTGGTTTCCGTGCCATACTCTGGGCCTGATAAATAATCATAATAGAGAGTATTTATATAGCGCATAACCCCGTAATTACAGGCTCTAAGCGCTTTACAATCTATTATTATCCCGACAGACCCAAAGAAGACACTCATAAACGTTCTCAGGTTTCTGGGAAGCATTCAAGGCGGCTGCCTGTTAGGTGCTCAAATCCTTATCAATCTAACAATATTAATGACTGTATGTAGTCGGTTACCCATTCAAACCTGAGTGGAGTTAAGAAATGTGTGTAAATTGTCGTTCCCAAGGACAAAATGTCGGGATCAGTTAGGATTCGAACCTGGAACTGACGTAACTGACATTGTAAGGCTTTACCAAAAGTAAAGAGTTACAATGTTCATTCTTTCTGTTTTGCGACACTCATGAGTGATGACACTGAATGGTTATGCAAAAGCCCAGGCTGAGACAGGTAAGAGACACCTGTATTGCGTGTGCGAGCCAAGTGAGTGGGTGGCCCTGGCTTCTGTCATTATTAAACCAAACACAGATAATAAGAAAGTGGGCGTTTGTTGCGATTAAGAATTTATCTTCAGCATTACTGAAATACGTTTGTGTTGTCAGCGCTATGTTTGTCCAGTTGCAATAGTTTTTCTTGAGTCTGCCTTATTTTGATGACATTCGTGACATTAAAGTCCAGCTTTGGATGTGTGTGTGAATGCAAGATATTTGTATAGCATGTCTTACCAACTCGGAAAAGAGTTTTCGTTTGATAATAAGTAATTTCTGTCTTATCTTAAATTAACTTAACGTAAAGGGCAAGAACCAGAAACTTTGTGACAAGGTGGAGAGAGAAACATAAACATGGCCCTTTATTGAGCAAGCGAAACAGTTATATGTAACTCATTTTATGTTTTGTTTTTTCTTTTGAGAATTCGATTACAGATTTCCCTTTCGCTTATGAGGCAATATCCTCATGATGTCTCATAGATAATTACTTCAACAAATATCGCGGCTAGCCACTCAAAGGTCTAAGTGTTGGAGACGCTGATAATTATTCACCACAATTTCGTCATCGCGATTTGGCCAGTGGGATGAAAGTAAACAATGACCAACTATGACCCTCGGCGGACCAAAAAGACATTGTTGATGGCTTTGAAAAAAAAAAAAAAAAAAGCTAAAAACTGAGAACCCATCGGGTGCTTTATGAGAAAATAATGTTGGTCACACAGGCTTATAAAATAGAGCAATGTTTCAGATAGGGCATGTGATCTCGGAATAAAGAGATGGAGATTCAAAACTGCATTAGGGCAATATTACCGTTTTGTTTCAGAAGTCGCTCCTGGTCTCAGAGAGTTAAGGAAATAAAATAAAATAAAATTTTAAAAGTGGGTTAAGTGGATAAGGGATCTGGAAATGACGTAACACAACAAGGGCAAACCAATATTGTTTTCAAAGTGTCTAGCCAGACTTAAGTCCAGCTTGTCCTCAGGGCTATTCGGACTTATTGTCATTTCCCCTGTATTATAATGTTTATTTTCACCGTGTGGTCATAGTCAGCTG
>JBCAUA010056854.1:0-11447 GCA_038406235.1 Peronia verruculata
CCCCCCCCCCCCCCCCCCCAGAAATTCGTTTTCACAATTTTTGCACGTTTTCGTGCACTGTGCGATTTTTACAAATTTTTGCAACTTTTATCAATTTTCGCATCTTTTAACTTTGATTTAAATTTTTAAAAATCCGATTTAAATATATAAAAAAAATCGATACTGATTTTTTTTTTTTTAAAATTTTGTAAAAATCAACAACCCTGATTGGAATATGAGAAAATAATAATAAAATAAATTTTAAGAAAATAAAAACCATCTAGATCTACATAGTTTTTCATCATCATTTCGCTTCACAATACCGACATTGGTGATAGATTGGCCTAGGCATGGGTTGTAACTTATTTGCCTATTTGGCATGGCCACATTCAGCTTTAGCTTTGGAAGAGCAAATTGAGGCCTAGCCTCTCTCGTCAGGCCGAGCGATCTAGATCTTGCAGAACTAGCTTTTGGGCATGATTTTTGGGTTCAGTGCGAAGATCTTAGGTTAGATCTCGTCTAGCCCGCTAAAACAGCACTAATCAAAATCTAGGGTGGATGACTAAATAATAATAATTTTACCGTCGCTCGTCTCGTTTCGAAATAGGCCTACTGTAGATTTAGAACTAGATCTCGTCTAGAATCTAGATTTAGACCTAGATCACCAAAAAACAACAGTAGCGCTGACTTTAGCATTTGGGTTTCACGTTGTCAGTAAATCTCGTCTTATTTTTCCTACCAAGTGTTTTGACTTAATATGACTTCTCGAGTGGATTTAAACCGTTTTTATACTCTAAGATCAATCCAGTTGGGCAAAAATTGTTTCTTCTTTTTTCTCCTCCTCTCTGTCTCTCTTGTGGAATGCCCCAATAAAAGGGAAATCAATGAGGAGCAATAGATTTGTTTCGACCAAGCGAATGGCTGGAAATTCCTAATTTTAGTAGACTTGTCGTACAAACACTTCATACTGTTCCCACTGACACTACACGAGATCGGTGACAACTGTTCACATATCTCGTGGTGGAGAGGCAACAAATACCAGTGAGTGTTCTATTTTTAGGAACGGGGTACAAACACTCCGCCCGGGATTTCCATTTTTTTTTTTTGGTTGTTTGTTTGTTTGTTTAGTGAATATGAACCATTCCAATCCTCTAGATCTACTTTACCAATGGTCTCTCTCTCTCTCTCTCTCTCTCTCTCTTCTCTCTTTTTGTTCGCGAATTTTATAATGTTATTGAATATTCTAGATTAAAGTTATAAATCTACATGTATTTGCAGGAACAGGAATTATCCTCAAGTAATCAAACCTTTCTAATGTGATGTCCTGACTATCCAGGTGTCCTTTTTTTTTTTTCCTTTTTAATAAAGATCTGGATCGACATATCTATCAGATTATTATTATTAAGTCTCAGTTGTAGATCTTTACTGTGAACATAAAATGAAATTCTTTGGATAAGTTGCAAAAATAGTGATTCAGAAACTCTCAGATACAATCAAATACTGAGAATCAAGCGGTCCGATCGATCTCGTCTCTATATCTGTTAAAATCTCAAATTTAGGAAGCCATTGGCTTCTAATTTGTGTGTCAGTGGGTTTCCAATATCCGTAGCATTTCATATGAGGCAAAAACAAATAGAAACGTGATACCACAAAATGATGTTGCACTACCCCTTTAATAAAAAAGACAGCAAATTTATATTTATCCCTACTCTAGATCTAGTACATGTGGTCCCTACCGATAAGATTGCTGGCACGCGAGCAGAAGCTTCTCCCTCGTCGTGCCTCTGCTTCCCGGTGGCGATTTCCCGTTTCTCGTGTAATTTCTCTTCTCGTGCAACTTCTCTTCCGGCTGTCGGGCAGTGGATCGCGTCCAGGGAAGCCAAGGCCAAGTTTCGTTTTATACACTCCCAATAATGAGAGAGTTCTGACCAATTTTCACTCGAAAGTCACGGGAAAGTGTCCCATGTTTGGACTTTTTTTTTTCTATATGAATGTCGTTAAAAAAAAAAAAAAGAAAAAATCAACAACAACAAAAAAAATCGTAACTTTTTTTTTTTAATCTATGGATGGATTTTCAAAATTTAAAAAGCTGCTTGTTCAGGAGAGACAGAGCTATCAGACACACCAGGTTACTATTTTCTTTTTCTAAAATAATGTTTTTCATTGGCATTGTTACACTCTTATGTATAGCTGTGATCGTGCTGGTGTACCATTCATTAAACCCGAACATAAACAACAGAGCAGTATTACACCCTTTAGTTTTTTCATTTTGTCCGACATCACGGACAAATAATAAATATTATTTTAATAGTTGAAATACTGCCTTTACGCCGATTATTGGGGATCAGTACTGATGTAGCGAGGCCAACTGCACTGATGTAGCAAAGTACTATTTCAAAATAAGAAGATACAATTTGCTTTCTTATCTGTTTACGATTATTCAAGACATCACATGCAACATCACTACAAAAAAAAAAGCTTAAGTTTCGGGGACGTATTCTCAAGTAAAATGCTTGATTTATAATGCCGTCAAACATTTTCAACAGACAAATGTCTCTAATGGTAAACGATATCTCGTTTCCTAGGAAAAAAACAGGATTTTTTTTAAGCCTTTCAATCCTAAGAGAAAGAAATGATCTCGGCTTTTAGAAGCTGCCAATTTTTGCTGAGAAATTTTGTGGGTAGAAATTTGGAATTTGGAAATTTTGGCCCCACAGCGGCACCCAGGCCTACTCTTCTATCGATTTTCAACTGCCAAGGGTTCTTTAACGTGCGTAACGTACACATGGGACCTCCGAAATATATTCGCCCTTATCCGAGAAGGCTAGACGTCGGGCTTCCCTACCCACAGGAAGCCAGGGGACCGTTGAGTCACTGAAAAAATGCGGGTTTTCGATCTTCGTGTCTTGTCATCCCGCGATGCAGAACCCGCGAGTCGATCCCGACCGCTCCATGAGCAGACGCCATACCGATTGAGCGACTGCGTCCCCCTGAACAGGATTCAGGCAGCGCTTTTCGGTTTAGATCTATGTGTAAATTATGGCTTTTCGTTTTGATATCGTTGCGTTCCCTGCAGGTGACTGACTTTTTTGGGACTTCGTTCGGTTACATAACACATTTTGCACAAACTCTTGGAAAAATGAAACAATGGGAGATCGTTGTGCTCAGTCCTATTACTTCCCTTTACCAATCAAAAGAGGGATTCAAGAAGCAGTGTATAGATGGTGGGGGGGGGGGGGGGAGAAGGGGGAGGAGATGGGGGGAATCACTTTTGCATGCTTGCTTGACACATAAATTATGCTACGAAAAATTCCAGAAAAATTAAGATGTATAGATAATTTTTTTTTTCTTCTTATTGTAATTTTGTCCATTTTTTTCGATTAGTCTTTCGAATGATAAGACGTAAAGGGATTTTTTTCCTCTTTACACTGCTTGTTAAACACCGCTTTAGTCTGTAAAGGGAAGTAATAGGGTTGATCAAAATGACCTCCCCTTTTAGGAGGGGCAGATAATTTGCCAAACGATCTTCCAATCATGATTGCTATGTCCATTTTCATTCCATAAAAGAAAAATAAATAATAAAGGTTAGAAAGGTTGGGGGGGGGGGGGGGGATAAAAAAATAAAACATACTCACAAACTCACACACACACACATGCCATCTTTTTTTTTTTTTTTACATGCTGAAATTACATGTTTTGTATACATGTAGTCGCATTCAAATTTCAAGAAAATAATCAGAACAACATAGTTCAAATTGAAATTTCCATTTTATCTAAACCTATATCTTTTTCAGACGCCTGTATAAACACAATGAATATAATTAACGGGACATGGACTCGCGTGTCAGAATTTTGCTGCACTGGCTGGTGCAGTTGGTGAAGTAGACGTTTCGATCATCAAAGGCAGTGAGTTACAATAAACATGAGGCCATAGAAATGCAACAATAAATCGGATCGTTGAAAACAAACGAATGCCCGACAACAACGACTACATAAACACCTGAACAAACTAGAATGAAAATCAAATATCCACTTATCAAATTCACGAACAACACTTACTGCTCACTCCTTCCCATTTTAAATATAATTCTCAAGATATGGCTGTCCGACGCTGTCTGATTAAGTGACTGAGAGGAAGACCGAAGAACATCTTATAATGTCATGGAAGAGTTAGGAGGCTATGTGTCTTCAAAAGTTTGTGACAGACTGTATAAGGAGACATGCGTATTTGGCAGTACCCTGCCCATTGGTTAATTTCATGCAAAACACAGCATATCTAAGACTGATGAAAACAAAATAAAACAAAAAGCTCGAGGCGAGGAAAAACGTGCATATATCTAACTACTGCCTACAGCATGTTTCAAAGCAAAGGCAACTTTAATAATTCAATCAAGACCAAGGGTTATTTATACGGTGTCACTCACTATCGTCGAATTTTGCAAGTCAAACACATACCCAGCATGTGTTATTCGTTCATCAGATGACTGACAGATGGATCCGCCAAATATTTCAGACATCTGGTCCTTGCTTTTCTCACAGTCAGTAGAAACATTCACCACATCTTTGGGCTGCAAGTTTTCCCTCTTTTTCTTAAGACTGGCGGACCAGCTACAGTTAGCAATAGTGTTACTCAGCCGTGAGGACGACTTCGAAAGACAGCATGACAATGCTGTCTGATGGTTGTGATCTGCAGGTTCTTTGATAGGTGACTCTAACATCGAATTCTTGGGATGGTCTTCGTTCAAAGTTTGCGGTTTATATCCACTTCCAGGCGTCGGTTCAGCTGTTGTGGCCAGTTCCAATGGAAAAGACAGTGGGATGGTTGCGGCGGATCTTGGCAATGGTGAAGCTGAGGCACTAAGCGTTTCTTTCAAGCCTGCAGGAAGGGCCTCCGATGGTGTGTTTGATACACTGAAAGGCACAAATGCTGAGACCGGCGAAAACAATGGTGTCTGCGAAGATGGATTTGCATACGGGAAATACGCTGGAGGCAGAAACTGCTCTGCCGGACGAAAGGTGGTTCCCGGCATTAGTATGGACGGCTGGACATAGGTAGAAGCCAGAAAATCACTGGTAGAAGAAGGAATAATTCTAGGTAAAGTTGGAGGTGAAACGGTGGCAGGAAATATCCCTGCTCCCATTGGGGCTGTGAGATCATACTGATCCACAGGTGACAGTAACATTGGAGAAGCACTCAGTGACCTCACTGGTGAGTGGTATATGCTATGTGGTGAATCAAGGATGCGACAGTCCACATTCCCAGGTAATGGTAGGACATTAGGCCTTCCAGTTGCTGCTATGGGCAAAACATCGACAGGAGCACACTGCCTGAGTGACAAAAATTCAGACACCTTAACTTTGAGATATGTATGAATGATTATGACAAGAGTACTGAAACTGTTCGATGAGAAAGATGAGAATGTACAGAAAACATTCCCTAAATGAGCTACATGAAAATGAATTGAGAAGAGAGAAGACACACCACTTTTATCAACCGCTTTCGGTCAGCCCTGGCGATATTGCTGCACGCATGCTAAGAGACAGGGTTTACTGGGTTTATTCTTTATAATCAATGTGAAGTGATGAGCAGGATGACACTCTCGAGAGAGACTTTGAGGATGACTTACACTGAAGGCAAATAATACATAAAGACTTTGACGGAAATCGCAGGAGGAAAGAACAAAATCTTATCTGTACGATGGTCCAAGGGAGATAGGTCAGAAGATTGGCATCATGCACTTGAAAAAGGAAGGGGCTCTTAGCCTTTCCGATCAAATTAAAATAGTTGTCTGGACACTAACTCTCACATGTCATTATAACTGAGAACTTCTAGAGCAATTTCATAGGTGAATGACACCTTACTGACATCTGAGCAACGAATGCTTACGCAAATGACAAAGGCATTCTGCAAAGAAAAATCGGGCAATGACATTGTGATAAAAAAATACCTACTAAACAATTTCATTCGTTGGTGTAGTTTTCACTGGGTGAAACCGTAGGTTAAAAAACATTGGCTGTCATAGTGTCAACATTCACAAGGCTTTCCCCAGGAAACATGAATTAGCTTTAACAATTCATATTTTTCCTCCTTGCGTTGCACACGAGACAATCGCCTCTAGGTAGTTAGAAAACGTGTGGAGAAAAATTGTATTCCGTTGCAAAGAGCATCCTTAAACTTGAAATGCTGTGTTTCTTTGATGGAACGATATTCTCTTTCTCTCAGCTGTGTGTGTGTTTATTGATATGATTTTAGAGTTTCTTTAATATGGTATTTTGCAAGCAGTTGGCGCGCTGAAGAATGATTATTCAAGCAGTTGTACAAATTAAATTGCTCTGTCAAAAAAGATAAGACGCTATCCTTATCTGATGGACCCATGGAAAAAAAAAAGGGGGGGGGGGGGGGTTCAGTCAGAACTAGAATTATTCAAAATAAAAAAGTCAGACAGAATTATGCAGAAAACCGTGTAAAATCCGAAATGAATAATTATGGAAGCTATCTCTATCATTTTGTAAATGCATATCTAGGAGGGCTGTCTGGAAAGGAAAGTTAAAGCACTTTCTTGTAGCCAGATAATCTGCATCAGAGTTGCACGCATTCTGTCATTGTCAAATTAAATATGGTGGCCCCCTAGCCTACTGAAATTCACGATGAAATTGCTACTAATAAGGTGCGAATGCAATGAGCAAAAGTCAAGTACATAATTGGTGTATTTCATTCCATGCAGGCCATACAAGCCTGGAAGGCGAAAACCGTTCTGAGCGCCTAAAATCTTTAAGACGCGCAAAATGTTGCTCGCGTTGATGAGTTCAGGCGACTGAGAGTCCGAGACAACACAAGTTTAGACCCTTGAAAAACTATCGTTGGGAAAGGGGGGGGGGGGAATTTGACACAACAATGTCACTGAAGAAATATGCGATTGGTTCTCATCGCTTTAAAAAATCTTCAGGTAAGGTTATCTATTCTCTGTGTTAGCGCTGGCCAAAAGTGTGTAGATCTCCAAGTATCAAAAGAGTGACAGTAACTCTTGTGTGAGTGTCAGTCAAATCCAGATACAAATACACAATATTTACTTCATTTTGATTATTTTCTTATTACTATCCAGACAGCCTTCGTACGCCAAGGCTTAAGCAAATGTATCTCATATGCTACCGATGAGCAATATGTTATATACAGCACTGGCGACACATTTCTAGTAAATACTCACAATCCACTCTTTGTTTTGTTATTATTATTATTTTTTTTTTACCTGAATTTCACTTGCGGTTTGTTCCTGGTAAGATACTATTAATACTATCATTTCAGCCAAACTGCTAACTATTACTGCGAATAACTAGACCTTAATTTTACAACTACTACCGTTACCACTACAATGTATTACTAGTAAAAAACTGAAGAATAGTGATATAATCATTGGCAAACGCTAAAATAAAACAAGCGAATAAAACAAATAAATGCTGAAACTTTCTGAATATATCATTTATGATATATGATGAAGCTAGACAACCGAGAATATGAGGGCGAAATACATTCATAAAATACGATATATCTCTGGCGGCACAGGATGTAACAATGTTTGTCAACATTTCAGGCAATAAACAAACATGGGGCGCTACGAAAATACTTGTGTCAGTTATGGAAAGTGCCTTTCTGCCTTTAAAGGTAGATAAAATTCTGACCTAACTGTTACCTAATTACACGCAACCAACGTCAAATAAGAAACAAACAAACAAAACCTAAAACAGACAACGACTATCTAGGAAAAACAATTCTTCCAAAATGTAGCGCGGAGCATGCAGAATGGTGGAATTAAGACAAAAACGTCAACAACAAGACTGCAATAATTGATGACTGACATATCTAAGAGACAGGAATGTTACTACCTGCAGCGGTGATTTTCAAAACTCATAATAACAGGGCTATTTAGCATGTATGCCAAACAACTCGCAGACTCTCCAATGAATAACTTTATCGCACCACAGCACGTTTCCTTTCATGAAATGGCACCTTACAATGTGTGTCTCTGACGTAAAACACATGGAAGCAAGATGCAGTGATGCCCCCCCCCCCCCTCTTTTTGAGTCCATATGACAAAAAAAAAAAAAAACCACGGGATACGGTTCACAGGTATTCTATGGTAAGATGTTCGCCATCTGTTATGAAAGAACAACATGTTTAATTTCTGGAAACGAACAGGTCTACACGTACATATAGGTACTACCAAAGGTTTCCATAATATACAAATCCATAAATTCAGATAAATCAAATTTGCAAACTTACATCTCATAGCAATGCCTAATTAAACAGTTAAAAATTCGAACTGAGATAGCCCCATGAGAATATAGGTGAAGTGAGATAAAAGGTAGAAGAGATATATATATATTGTTACAGGGAGATATTTTCGATGAAAACATTTGCAAACCACAGGCAGAAGACAAGAACATGAATGCCATCAGCGCACAGTTATAAGAAACTCTGGTTGAATTTTCTTTGATAAATAACAACAAACTTGTTTCAGAAGATCGGAGTGCTTTTCTCCCTCAGTTTTGTAAATTGGGTGATTTTCCACCCTCAGTCTTGTTGATGAGACCCCCCCCCCCCTCATCAATTATTTATGTACATTCAATCCTCATGGCGCAGAAGCTTAACAATCAAAGGTCCAGCCACCCATAAATTCATTTTAAATCTTCTTCCAGACCGTGTACAAACCCCCATAATTGAAGTTCTATATTCGTTTTCTCTCCTCCCGTTTTCCCCTCTTGTTCGTCATTATGTTTAGAGGTGATGTCTTTCACTGAAGGAGAATAAATGTTCTCCTAGTGCTGATGGTGAGAGAGAAAAAGCTTTATACACGCCGACAAATTGTGTGGGGACACTGTAAGCAACCAGCGCAGTAGAACACGGAGGTATGACAGGTGGCTTGCATCACTTTGATTTTGCTCTGAATCGAGCAAGACTGAACAATGTCCATGTTTTCCCGAGATGTAAAAAAAAAAAAAAATCCACTTCGTTTAACTCACACACAACTTAGTCGATAATTTATAATGATTTCGTCCCAAGTAGTGATATCAATCTGAATGGTGGAACCCCTATTTTCTTGGAAAGTGGGAAAACGATTTGCAAACTTAGGTGGGGATATATCAGACAACACAATGACATACTGAAGCTAACATGTCTGGGCTTAGTGACAGGGAAATAATACGAAATGTCAGCATGTGAGGATCAGCGGTCAAGAATCTGTCAGTCGAAAACATGTTGTAGAAAGTTTATTTCCCGATGTATATTCTCAATCTATACCACACTTTTTACTACCTACTGGATAAACAAAGGGATAAAAGAAGTTTATAGAACGCTCAAGTTATAAACATGTACATGTCAAAATTCAATGTGTTCCAGACAACAAATCTAGCTAGCATGTTTTTGACGTCATTTTTATCAACATAAGATAAAATAATCTTTATCAGGCCTCAAAATGAAATTCCATTCACAGTTGATGAGATACAATGTACATGTGCATGTAAGAAATATAAGACATATTCACTTTACAAAAGTATCACACAGAGTACTAGAGGACACCCTCAAGGGAAGTTGCCATTGCCTCAGCTGACGGCAAAATTGAATTTCTATAAAGCTCACGACCATTTCCTTTACGCAAGAAGCCCAACTGCGTTCTATACGTCTTTCAACCACCCGGAGGCGGTTATCTCGGACGCCCAGTTCATTCGTAATATTTCAACTGATTATAAAGAGGATGAATAGAGTGTTCCAGAATTACGTTATTCACTGAGAACTATTCACTGCGACTCAAAAATATCGGGCCCACAAATGCTAGTCTAACTTTAGCAAATCATCGAACAACCTGGGTCTCAGACATGCCCATTCTATAACCCAAAACGTTTTCTTTAAGTGGCAAAACAGTCATTCCATTATATAAGCTGGTCCAATAACCCACGAAATAAGCTCAGTAAATGAAGAGTGTCGGTGTCATCAAATGTGTGTGTCGGTGTCATCAAATGTGCAAGTTTAGTCATTATGGAAGTCCACTAATGGTAACGTGTACCTTCATCAAATATGCCGCTTGAGTACCAAATCTATCACTTCCATAACCATTTACGGAAATTAAAACACAGACATGCGGCAATGTAGCAAACTATTTATTATGATACTGTTACATGATTTTCCGTAAAATTACCAGATGAATTGCAGGAGTGAGCAGATAAAGACCTTCCTTAAAGAAAATTGCTATCGAGAAACTAACCGCTCTTGTATATCTTGCTCTGCCACTGCAGCCGTAACGGTGCTGAACCGTATCTCAATACATCAACATTCTTTTGATGGACCCAGTCTAATGTGAGAAAGGTAAAATCCTCTAATCCTGGACCCATTTTGGGGTGGGGTTGGGGGGGGGGGGTATTAAGTATCTTAGTGGGATCATTTTTTTTGCAATGTGAGAAAACAGGCCAAATCTAACAACTAAAATAGAGGAATTAAAGATTTTTAGTTAGTTGAGAATTTACTTTAATTAACAGAGGGCGCTCGTGAAGAATCCGAAAATGCTTAAAACTTAAATATTAATAAAACTATTTGAGAACTGACTCTTTGTGCAACATCTCTTAGAAAAAAAAAAAAAAAAAGAAATCACGTATGACCAATCACTAAAACAAAATTAAAAAAGTAAACACGGAAACACACTACACGACGAAAACACACTAAAACGACGAAAACTGGTCCCTCGGGGACCCTAAGTTAACCTTAAACCCTAACAAAATTCTTTATGCAACTGTAGAATATAATGGGAAAATGTGGCAAACAAATTCATATGACTGTGGCTGGGTGCTTTTTACGGGAGGGGAAGTTAGAAAAATAGCTCCGGCTCTGTATTTAAAAAAAAAAAAAAACGATCGGACTCGGCTCCGAATAGCCACTTCATTCTTTTAAACTTGAGTCGCCACCAGAGCAGAAATCAAAGCCGGGTGCGTGTTCTATCAAAATACAATTCAGCACAAACACTCTTGCACAATTACTATTAAATGTTCTTTTTTTTTTTTTTAATATTAAAACTGTTGTGTCCTCATATGTTGTGAATCATCAAGCACATACAAATTCATAGCGAACCAGTTAACTCGATTTATTGCACGGAGACGAATCGACAAAGCGGTGCTTACAGACACGATTCCAATTATGGTTTAGACATATCTACAGTCAATCACAAACATCATCATAATAATACTGAACATAAATATTGCACTATTTCAGGACAGGGACATGAACGTGACATGTGATAGCTCATTATCTTTGACAGGACCCACATTGATGATTAACATAAATAATCACAATAATCATAAAATGGATATTTTCTCTAAGGGAAGCACCTCTTGGCCAGGGGAAACACCAATTAGGTATTTTAAGCAAAATCACATGACCTAGTGAACATCGCTCACATGTGGCTTTGTTTATATGATGTGACAGG
>JBCAUA010056875.1:0-10005 GCA_038406235.1 Peronia verruculata
GTAATATGGGGGGATTTTGTTTAAAAACAGTGCAAAACAAGATGTTGTAAGTCGTGTTTGAGGGGAAGTCGCTATTCCTGGGTACTTTACATAGAGAAACATATCCATCACTGAGAAAAAAGTCGCAACAGAGGGGAGGTCGTTCTAGAGGGGCTCATTAGGGAGGGGTTCCACTGTATTGCATTTGTAGGAACCAAACATGCCATTTGATTTATATTCAAGATGCTAAATGGTGGTGACGTTCAAGGCATTGTACTGTTTGCAAATTGTCAGCTTTGTTGGAATCCTTGCAGCGCCCTTTGTTCTGTTTTGTAACTTAAAATAACAGATTGAATGATTTATGATAATTAATCTGACATTGTAAATCAAATCATGCAAGATATGACACATTTGTTATCTTATCATAATCGGGCAATCTGTTCCGTATTTCTCAGACCTACTATTACAGCTCCATCCAAGATGGAGAATATTCCTTTGCCTTTAGCTTGGCCAGCGAAGATATGGTAAGTGTGAGACCTAACAGCAGTAGTCATCTACTTCATGTTCTGCCAAGATAATTGTCTCTTTAGTGGCTGAAAAGTCTATAACAAATGAATAAGTCCTATGTTGAAAAAAAAAAAAAAACGTGTGAAAAAAGTATTATTATAGCTTCTAATATAAAAGTCCTGAAGTCATTCAGCATTTCTCTATCTAAAACCAACACAAAATCACCATCAGACAATGGCTGTTTGTTATTGTGGATTAGGCTCCTGGTATTTTATCTTCTCAGTCATTTCATTACAAGGTGTCCTGCACATATCTGCCTCATCTACATATGTCCTGAATTGGGTAGGTTTTTTTGCTCCATGTTTCAAAAGCAGTTGAAAAATATAAAATGAAAAAAAATACAGTTACTTTAATCTAGTCATTTCTCATGCAAGTATGCAATTGCAAACATACATGTACTAGAACAGGTAGCAGGTGCTGATGATCATTCATCCTTTATCTTACCAGGAATTTCGCCGGTCCCAAGAGCCGACCAATCGCTCCAACATAGGAGAAAGTTACTACAACTTGCTCAAGATGTACAACAGCTCCTTGTTGAGGGACAGACTACCAGGCATATTTGACAAAATTGACGTGCGAGAGCAAGAGGAGAGATACCCCGGACTAAGAATCACCTACAAACACTCAACCATATTTTTAGGTATGGGCTCATACCACATGAATAACAGTGAAACATTGTTTTGGTCTTGTGACTTGTTTTCTATCCATCTATTTAACATTTTAATTTTAAAGTTTATAATAGCTACACCAATGAAATTCCTAAATGGGGACCAAAAAAAAAAAAAATTAAAAAATTATTAATACTAAACTATATCTGTTTTCTTGAGAATTATCTATGATTCTCTTCATTGAGTAAAATTAAATCCTTAAAGATAGGCTTCTGTTTAGTAATAAATCTTGAACTTGTAAATACATGTATGGAGAAACAGAAACAAAAAACAACAACATCAAAAACTTGTATCTGTACAAAATAGCTGGGGGTTATGGATAAAGACAAGCATGACTTTTTTTTATTCCCAGCTCCTCAAAGCCATTGTGATCCAATTAAATACTCCTACAATGACAGCTTGGATCAGAAAACTCTGGATGCTCACAAGTGGATAAATGGATATGATCCAGATGTTGGATGTGAATCGGGCCTTCAGACATATAACAAGGGTGTCAGGTGAAAATTGATTTATAGATTGTGTATGATAATAAGAGCATGATTGTGGATGACAGACTTTTTTGTTTGTCTTTAGTCTCTTGTAGCAGAAACTAGGATACTAAAATGAAAATGGTCCATGAAAATTTTTGACCTTTTAACTACACTGAGTGGATCACATTTGTGCAACATATGAATCAGATATGTCAGCTATATAAAGTGAATCTATATCTTGCGCCCAGTGCAAATGAGTTAGAAATCATATCAGTGATTTCAACCTTCGGCCACTTTTACTATTTTACGATTCAGATTTAAAAAAAATTTTTTTTCAGAAAACAAAAATTGAATTTTTTTTTTAAACTGAAAAAAAAAAGAAAAAAAAAACGCCAGAATTTTGGCATCTGAGTCAGAAAATAGTTAAAAATGACCTGGAGTTCATCTGACACGACTTTTGAATCATTTGCCCTGAACGCAGGAGTTATACCTCTTGGCCTTCTGCTTATTTCTCCTGTGGCAAGCTTTCACATACAATTTGATTTTTTCACAAACATGGAGTTAACCAATCCTGTTTTTTTTTTTTCTTTCATGTTTTTGTTAAACAGATTATAGTTACATCTCAGTGGACAAATTGTCTAATGCCAAAGAAAATTTTACTTAATATGAAGCTGAGAAACATTGGACGTCAGTTGTTTAAGATCAAAGAACAGAAATCAAATACCACTTGGCTGTTCAAATTCTCTTTGAAGACTGCACTGAAAATAAAACAATGAAGACAAAGGAAGAAAATGTCAAATAGTGTCTTTGTTTTGGTCTCAAGTTCTGGGACAAGATTTATTAGACTCAAGTGATGATAGATTTATGATCAGTATTGCTTTCCCAATCAGTCTACAGAACAGGAGGCTAAGCATCAAAATGATGTATGTTCAGCATCCATCTAAAACTGAACATTCTTGCTGAACCGTTTCTGGACACATTTTTATTTTACCTGACAGGGCTGATGTCTTGATCACCTACCCCATTGAAGAAATCTGGCGAACTCGCAAATTTGAGTCCATAGATCAGGTGAAGTGGACCAATGTGGGGCTTCGCAGTGGAGTTTTCCGAACATATCCAGGACATCGGTCAACACGAAATTACGATCCGACTCAGTAGGTGCTTTCTTTCTTGGTTTTAAAAACCTCTAGAGCAGAATGAATAGCATATCCCCTGGCTGGGTGTAAAGTACCCACATATGTTGTTTTTCGTAGAATTATTTATTCATTTTCATATCCATTTGAGTAGAGAAGTCATGCAACTGCTGTCAGTCTCTGAGAAACATTATGTTCACTCACAGGGGCACATAGTTTCCAGTGTATGTCAAACGTAGGGTAAAGCACTATGATATGTTTATATGTACACAATAGTTTTTCCGTGTTGTCATAATATATATATATGTATGTGTATTATGTTATAATGTTATATGTTTCCTCTGACGTAGACGGCCATGGTACAAACGTACCAGTGCAGCTCCTCACAAAACGTCTGTGTCGACACCATATATGGACTCCGCTGGAGTTGGCAAAATCAACACTATCTCCCAGGCTGTCTTTGAAGGGATGACTCCCAAGTCAGACGAGGAATGTTCACAGTTTGACAAGGGTAAACTGATGGGAGGCTGTCCCTGTGACGTGGATGAGGATTGTTACATTAGTGAGTATATCTTTCATATTTGTAACCATTTGCCTGGCTTCTTTTACGTTATGTACCACTTTCACCAATAAAAAATCTATCACAAAGCTGTTTTGTGAATCAGTTATTCAGATTGAATACAAATTGTGTTATCTCAATGGAATGTGAAAAAAAAATTCTACTTTGTACCAAAATAAGTTGAACAGATAAATCATTGGAGAGAAGGAATGACTTTCAGCCAGGAAATGAATAGAAAATTTAGTACAAAAATTTAAACTACATCAGTTATTGCCAGAAAAACTTGAGAAGAACCAGAGTAAAAAAATACCTGGTACCAGAAGTATCTAGTTTAAACATAACGCAATGGAATTTATATAGAGATGGAATGTTATCCAGTCATAAAGTGAAGAGAAATGTTTGTGCAAAAAATGTAAATCTACATCTATTATTGCTTTAGAATACTGACAGTCAGAAGTATATTGAGAACAACGAGAATAAAAAAATACCCAATACCAAAAGTATCTAGTTTAAACATATCATGAAGAGAAGTAGGAAATGGATCTTTGTTCCTGTCCTTGCAGCTAAACAAAAGCTCATATTTTTCAAGCATTACTTCTTCTGCATATCTAATACATATCTAATTAACTCAACATCTTTTGCATACAGGTAAGGAACATGTACTTTTTTGCTGTGAATTCACAGATCTATTATTTTTAAATTTTTTTTTTTTGTGCATTGCTATCCCACCGCAGAGGTTTGCTATCTCAGTGAGGGAAAAAACAAGCGCCGCTGTGCAACGGAGCGGGTGGAAGCTGTGACAGGACTGGATATTTTGTACGATGACTTTCAGAAAAAGTCGCTCGACAGCATGCAAGCGTCAGATTTTCGCAAATCTTGTGGTCAAAAGTATACCTGTCCAAATGGAGAGCCAGATTGTGAAACCAGGTTGGTCATAATCAAATTTTGCTTACAAGACATAGAAAGGAATAGATTTATGTATTCATTTATTGCTTTGTTTATTTATGTATTTAGTTCTCTTTTTTTTATTTATTTGTTTGTCATTTGTTACTTCATTGTTTACTTTATTTATTTATTTTTTTCTTTTGATCTCTTCTTTGTTCCTTTCCTGATTTTGGTTAGATGGCCTTTTCAATTGATTGATTGGCTAACTGGCTGGCAATATAATCATTTATCTGTTGGCTGATTAGTTGGTGGTCAGTTGTTTACTTGTCTTTTTTTTTTTTTTTTTAATATATCCTGTTAAAGGCCACCTCATGTAGTTTAAAAAAAAAATTGAACGACTGAATTACAATTCCACAATAAAATCATCAAAATTTTTTTCTTGGGAACTTCATGAAACAAGGAGGCAAAACAAAACAAATACAAAAAAAACCCTCAGGTTTATAATAGTCTTGAGTATGTAATCCATCTTTCTGACATTGCTAATATATCGTCGTCCCAGAATTAAGTTGTCCTAACTGCAACATAAAACTGTAAGAGGTAGGACACTTTCACTCTGGGGTGACGATGTGCTGTTTTTTTATTGCTGACTTGAGTGAGGTGGTAGAATATCGTGAATGTCTAAAAATGAATTTGTCCTATCAAATTGGAATGAAATAATTCTTCAGATCATATCTCTTCCTTTCTAGATGTTATCTGTTTGACACATCAGCTTTTCTGGTGATGGACTCGGACTTCCTGACAGCCAATGCCCTGGATGAGTCCCAGTACGAAATGGTAACCCTGGGGCGCAAGGAAGGGGAGATAATGAAACACCTGGTGTTCTATCATAAATTCTTCAAGCGGGAAGAATCCAGCGACTTCCAAGGTTCCTGTCGTATTTCACCCGAGGAGCCAAAGGTTTGGTTGCTTTTTTATTTCCATCTTTATTTGTTTATCTTTTCCTTTTTATTATTGCTTTACTTCCTTTTTCTTTTTTTTTTTTAACTTTATATGAATTTTTAAATGCTTCTTACGACTTAAAGCTGTGTTTTTTCTGTTTCCAGCTGTTTCTGTGCTTGGTCTTTCTTAAAAGTTTATTGAACGTTTGTTCTTATACACATTTTTAGGCTGTTTTTACAAAATTTGTGCCCATACGTATGCTCAGTTCAAAATGACATATCATAGTGAGGTACCATTTGTTTCTTTGTGAGGATGAATTTCAAAAGGAAACGTAATGGTGTAATGGTTATGTATAATCTGTCTTTGCTATACAAAGTATATTTCCTGTTCTGTAGACTAAATCAGATAAATAGATAGCCAATTTTGTAAACGTTGATGATAGTGACGAGGAAATTATCACAAACAGCGATTTTTGGAGTGAGGTGACCCACATCTTTTCTGTTGTATGTCACTGGAAATGAATGTTTTACTGATCAAGGAATCCTCTCATGGTGCTTTCATATTTATAAGTTTGAACCATTTTCTGTGATGTCTTTACTCGCAGGTGACATTATTTGGTCTTCCACAAAATCCTGAGGATAATGACGACTATTACAAAAACAAAGGAAAAATTCCAAAGTTTCATAATGATTTTGGCTGCATACAGGATGTGGTCAGCTACAAGGCTGATGATTCAGCATTGGGTAGGTTTGATCGTCTTATGTTGTTAGTATGACTATATTTCTTTTCCAGCATTGAATTACATTGCCTCATTTGCTTTTTAAGTTATTGTGACAAAGAAATCATTCTTATATTTGATTTTTGGAAGAAATTTATAGTATTTTACCAGGGGATAAACTCTGCTGCATTGACTGGAAAATTTATAAAAATATATCATTTCGTTGATATAATTTTAGAACTGACCTTGTTCTCAGATTTATAATTCATTGGTAATACATTTTTAGAGAAGTACATGTACTTGAATAAGTTTGTTTGCATTTGTATGTAGGAGCTGTTGCTTATGTTATCTAATTCTTTGTAGCATTTTTTTAATCAAGACAGTACTGCTGGGAAGTTTTTAGTATGTTTTATTTTTCCTCAGTGTTTTTCACCAGTTTTGTCATACAGATATTGCTCATCTGTCATTATTGTTTTTGAGATAAGCAAAAGACATAATTAAATCCTGTGTTCTGTGGCCACTGACAAATTGTCAACAGATGGCAATCTGCGCAATGAGCCATATGTTTGTACCCATACAACTTTGATAGCTTTTGATTGCCACTTACTGTCTCTGTCAGTCTTTACAAAACATTCTGATATACATATAAGTATATAAATATATTTTTATTATGCTTATTCAGTTTTTTTTCCTCTAAGCTCTCTATTATTTTGAACTAGTCATCTCAATAATTTTGTTATAATATTTCTCAGTTAATTCATATAGTGACATATTTATCATATCATTTTTCTTTCTGTTTTTTTTTTTTTAAAGTTTTGCAGATTTGGCTCTTTTGTCGTGCAGTATGTTTAAATCTATTTGCAAAATAAAAAATTGCTTCAGTATTTCTTATGTATACTGGACCATGTAGGGCAATTGGCGGAAATCATACACATGTGCTGTGAAATAAACACTTCAATCCAGCCCAGTCCAGTCCATTGTTTTGTTTTTTTGTCCTGTCGCAGGCCCGAGTGGGATGATCACAGGCAATGTGTCTGGTCCATGCATGTCCGGCTTCTACTATGTGACGGCATTGCCGCAGACAAACTTGTACCTGCTGGTAATTGAAGACTGGCTGGCCTACAGAGAATCTCTTTTCTTCAACTTCAACTGCAAAATAACCAGGAGGTAGGGCAAAGGTGGAGGTGTCGTACATGTTGTCTGAGTCTGTATGGAATAGCAAATATTTTCCAGTTCTTATCATAATAGACAAGAATATGAATATTTTCTTATAATAGACTGCCACTCTAGGGTGGGGTTCCTCAGCCACTCTAGAAGATGCCATGCCCAAACCTAGTGCTACACCATCGTCTCTCGAGATGTACGGATGCCGACGACAACGGACGAGACAAGAATGCCAATTTGGTGAACAATGACAAATTCGTCTCTTAAGGAAGAATTCACCATGTACTCTCAGGCTACCATCAATTTCTTTGTCAGCCACAGAATTTGTGTCTTTAACAAAGAAGATACTACAGTAGTCTCTGGGTATATGCACTCCAAATACAAGCGCACTCTGCTCATATGCATGCTTTCATCCCATGTCAGCACGCTCACTCCGCATACAAGCCCACTTAGCAAGTGAAAACTGTGAGTAAAAAAAAAAATTTAGCTAGCAATATGAGCTATCTCCCTTGTAGGCCTACTATCTGCTACTAAACGATGGTTTCCTCGAGTACAATGGTGTAATGTCATTTTATTGCGAGTAGGAGGATGCAGGAGGCTTGAGTTACCCTATCCGCTGGTTTTCACTACGGCCGTCCGACACTCGATACAACCATTGCCTTGTTAGAACTTGTAATGTATGCCCCCCCCCCCCGGAACAGCGGTGCCTTACACAATTAGCGGGTGTAGTGTTGGTGTAGGCTTAGAGCAGAGTTGGGGAAATTCGCCACCCTGCTACACCTGTCAACTTTGGAATAGAATAAGCCATCCTACCCATTCCTGGACGAGTTTAAGTGTCACACTGTTTAATTCCAGCCAGTTTGATCTAGATGTCTTGTCTGCATGCAGATGCTGATTCGCCTTTAGTTAGTCCCTTAAGGGGACTATATGTTGAGGTATAAAGTGTAAATTGTTACGTTCCCTGTCTCACTCTGTATAAATGCACGCTCCGCATATAAGCACGCTTTTCAGCTCGTCCGGCTATCATGCTTATATCTGGAGACTACTGTATAATTCTTGTGAGGAAGAATGAAGCACAGAAAAAAAGAAAAGTAAACTATTTTTATATTATTTTTTTTTTCATGCATGCTTATGAGATTTCTAGTCTAGCTTTGAGGCTGAAATTATTAGGCGGCGTGATTGATGCAGTGAATAAAAATAAAACGCAACATCTTATGGTTTTTCTTTTTACAGTATTGTTAACAGTGGGGCCTACAGGATCATCAATGGGACATGCGCTCATGAGGACAAATCATCGAGCACGCTGCGAGACGAGGGGCGGTGCCCCAAACTGAATGACATCCCGCTGAAGTGCCAGTATAACACGGCCACTGTGCTGATTGGACAACTGGCTTGTCTGTTTGGAGCATTGCTGATATCACACTTGTAGCACCTGGCCACTTTGTACCTTGTTGTCATTGACTGACTTAACTCTTGCATTGCCATCTCTAACGAAATAGCTGTCCATATTAATTGTATGTTGAAGTAAATCACCATTTTGCCAAATGTTGAGTTCTAGACAGCTGCATCGCCATTAAGATATGATAAACTTTACAAAACCAAAGGATCAGTTGCGACATACCTTTTTTGTAATCAAACGAACATTTTTTCTGACTCTTTATTATATGAGTGTTTCCACCCGATATGGTGAATTGTTATATTTAGTCTATGAAATCTACAGAGTTACAGCATATGTGAAGTTATCCAGACAATTCAAAGTGACTGAAAGGGCAGTTTCATTTGGTGAGTCATACTATCTCTTGTGAACATCATGACTCATCTGGAGTTGTTGCTAAAAAGGTTCCCTGTCACTGTTGAGGCTAGAACAATCATGTTGGTTGCCTTTTTGTATTTTCAGAAACATCCTCTCAGAAAACTTCTCAAGGTTTTCATAGTTGCAGTCTTTGCCACTAAAAATTAATTCCTAGCTCTGATTAGAGCTCAGATTTTCAAGCATCTAAAGCACTGATATGTATTCTGGGTAGATTTAAGCGGTCATGGTTATTGCATAAGGTGTTGTGCATTGCTAACAACATAAAATTGTTCCATACATTCAGTGGAGAAATGAGTAAAACACATTTCATGATAATGCAATATCACTTGTTTTCAAATTGTTCAGTTAGTGCAATATTTTGTATATGATTTCAAACTGGTCCCTTAAATGTTTTGATAATTGGATTTACCTCGGGTTTTATGCTAGGTTGGACAGAATTATTTGTCTGTAATGACTTTGGTGTACTTTTTTTTAAGGATAAGATCTCCTTTGTTTAACGCTTTGGTGATGATGTAGCAACACTGGTGTTACCATAGTCTGTTTCCATCAAGCGCAGAATTGTTGTATGACACTTATATACAACACATCTTTACAGAGGTCAAGAGAGAGAGACAGACTACATGCATTTTTTTTCATCTCATTTTTGCAGCATCAGTATGTTGAAATATTCTGAATTTGCAAGTTGATTTGTGGCTGAACAATACATTTAATCATCAAAGAACAAGACTATCGAAGGAGACACTCTTCCCTATGCTTTTCTATTTTTTTTCATGTATTTATAGTTGCCATAGAAACATGTACTTAAACATGAGCCAACATTGATTTGAACAAAGGAGATTTATGGAGTTGTGACATATTTTATCACATCAGTATTTCTTTATCAACTACTGTATTTATTATCTTATTCATTAATCGCTGAACCACTGGGTGGATTTTTAAAATATTTTTATTTTTGCTGTTCCAAACGGAAATGTGTTTGAGTCATGTTGGCATGTTCACCGCTTTCAAGTACTTCCCATTTTGTCAAAACCCTCTGCGACTTTGGTGTTATGGTGACAATAACCTTTCCTTTGGGGGGGGGGGGGGGGGGAGTGTCCCCCTCCCCCCTTT